>JAOCPS010341200.1:0-12660 GCA_025505425.1 Graphium colonna | reverse complement strand
CCTTAAATAATTATCAAACTTATCGAAAATCTATGAAAAGTGCAAATTATTTTAGAAAATGTGCAATTTTTTTTATAAAATCACATTGTCGAAATATGCATTTTTAATTGATATATCTGTGTTTCAAAAAAGTAATTTTTCGTAAATCTTTAAAAAAAATTATGATAAATTCAGCAGTGTGCATATTTTTTATTTATATTTTCGAAATGTGTAAATTGAGAACTATATCTCGTTTTTTTTTTAACTATTTACGGCTGGGAGCTAGTCGGTGGGCGGTACCCACAAATAAAGTACGACATTATGTGTAGTGCAACTTTACAAAAGAAAATATGATCACAGGCGTGATCTGTCAAAATTGTCATCTTAATAACAATATATAAATAGCAAGATTCTGCGTTATAGGATGGAGTTGATCTATGCTCTGCATGCATAGATGAATTTTTACCCATGACTGTAGGGTGACCTACTAACAACATATAATCTTACTTTCGTATTTTTGTATGTTTTTTGCAGTAATTCTTCAAAACATCCAATAGAAATTTGAAAATATAGATATTTTTGGGTTTGTGAAACATAGCGTAAAATTTGACATTTGTTAGCCAGTCACAATATAAAGAGAGCAACCAGAATTATTAAAAAAATATGTATGCAAAGAGCCTTGTCACTAAAAGCATCTTTTCAGGCAATCGTTAGATGGACCTAAAGAAATTATATTCAGAGTGGTGCATACAAAATAAAGTGCGCCAAGGGTGAATAAGGGGTTTAAAATTCTAACAAAAATTCGTAAATTTTAGAATAAAACAGGGATGAAAGTATTTTCCATATCAATCAATAAAGGTAGGAGCGCCTATAGTATTTTAGAATATAGTACTCTCTGAGGGCGCTTACTGAAACATGGAGATGAAACTGATGATATACCTCGTGGTTTTCGGCTCGATAAAGAAAGCTCGGTTCTTTTTTTATTTTCTATAGATTAAACCTTCTCAACAAAATTTCTATGGAGTTTCGACTAAGAAGAATAATATAAATAGGTGCGATAAGCAAAAATTGCAGCTTGAAATAACATAACACAAAACCGACCATGATGCATTAGTCTGCAATTATGGGTTAAAATTAATTAAAGATAGAGGGAAGTGCATTGTGGTAAAGGTATAAAGTTTTTGTAGAAAGTTTATGAAAAAATTATTTCTACAAAATGAATTATAAAATAATTGTATATAAATTTAAATACGATAGATGGCGCTGATATCAGTCTTCTTCTTAGTCGTACACTCCTGACGGAGTGGTCGTGGTCGTGGAACGTCTGAACAATTGGTTGCAGTTTTTTGCGAGACTTTTCCATCTCCCTCTATTCGTGGCATCACGTGAGCAGTAAGCGCTGATATCAATACCGATCAATAATATAAACAATTATGAAAAGTACTGATTTAAAGAGATTGTTTAAATTTTTATATAACAATATATGATTATTTTATTTTTAATAGGTTAATGTTTTTCATTGATTTTTATGCTATTCTCGCCTTTGTTTTACAGAGGTAACTTAGTTTCAAAGAAGAACGACGCATTTTAATGTATGAAGATTATTCTCTGTAGTTTATCCTCCAGGAAAATTTCTCTTTTCTATAATTAAATATATTTTTACTTTAACGTAATTTTTGTAAGTGATTAAAAATCTAAAGATCTTAATTATTATCCTGCTTAAGTGTCTTCTGTATACTTCTATATGTCACAGATAGATGTCATTGTTATGAATAAAATAAACTAATATTTTATTCAAATGAGATTTACCATAAAATTTAATACAAACATTTAATATTTATTAAATTACTTAGCAGATATAATCAGAATGTTAATGATGAAATGAGAAATGATTTTTAAGAGATCGAAGAAAGTTAATTGAAACTTTTTAGAAAACAGCACGTGCCTAATGGCGCCATAAAAACAGAAACAAAACCCAAACGCCTAATATATAGGCACTGCATTTAATCGTTCCTGACTTATTTCGATTGAAATTAATAAGAAAAATAAGTTTTAATTATAATTTTTTTTTTAACTGTACTATTATTTACTTTTATTTGTTTGCCCAAAAATATTTCTAATACGATATTACAAGAGATTAAAATGCTTACACATAAGTATGTACCTTGGTGTTTCCGTCTCTTTAGGGATTGCACAAAATTTTAAAAATAGTTATTGCAGCAAGAATCTTTAAAAATGTCTTGAGGAAATTGCAAAGCACAGTGAATGGCCTGCGAGCGTTCGTTCAAATACAGATAACGTTTTAGGCTAGATAGATAAAAAGCAAATTTAACCCATTACCGTCGCTGACACGACATGACTGGTCGTTGATTACCTTTTATCTTTCACTGTATTTACTACAGATGTAGTATTACGATTATTTTTGATTATCTAGATAAAATAAATAACTGGAGATAAAGAGAAACTTAAACCAATATAGTAAAAAATAATTTCGGGAATAAAAAAAATATGGCCACTGTAAACAGTTCTCAAGGGAAAGGGTTAATGAGAGTAGTCAGTATTCTAGTAAAACGAACGTCCGGAACGACGTTACAATGATTACTCGTCCAGGCGGGAATCAGCTGTTTAGGGTTGCGCAGTGCGCAAATATGAGGGGCGGGGGGTGGCGCGAGGGTAGGGGTGGACAGGGTCTGCGGCGGCGCCCGGACAGTCGCCTCCACGGCTAACCTAGCGCGGCTTTGCCGCCTTCGTCGCGAATATAGACGCCACGCGACTCTAGCTAAAAATTCGGAAAACTGAAAGAAACCTAACACAATACCCACTTGAAATGGTAATAGAGGCCTATTCCATGCTCTGACTGTGATATTCGTACAAAGCGGGATACGGGTCATGCGGGTACGGTGCTTGGGGAGTCGCGTGCTTTCTCCCGATCTTCGCAAGGGTGAGGGTGCTGTAGCATTATGAGGGACATTGGCACAGTGCCTGACGAATGCTCGAAAATGTTCGACGCATCCATTCAAGAAGTGAACGGGAAAGGGCCGAAGAAGAGGAAAAAGTCGCTGGAAGACTGCGATAAAGAGCCTCAGTTGAATGAGTCTAAAGAGTTGGCCCCCAAGGATGTGGTGGAAGCAAGTGATACTGTCGAGCTGTTGCATTGGCGGGATATGCCGAAACACCTGCAGTTCAACCCGTACGTGCTGACCGGCTACCGACCCCTCCAGGACTGGGGGGGCTGTGTTCGAAGCCTCTTCTACTTCCACAATGAGACCATCAACATCCTCACTCATGGTAAGTGACTCATGATTCTTTAAAGTATTACTTAATTAAAATGTTACCGAAGACACATTTTTTTAAATAACAGTTTTCTGACTTAAACTTTATAAAAATGTGAACGCTATTTTCGAATTTAAGACAAACATTATTGTTTAAAATTTTTAACGTTTATACTACTGGCTTATTCATACATATATTGATATTGCATACGTAATCGAAGTGCTATAACCTAAATAACCTAAATGTAATGCTCATATTTATATCAAGATGTGTGTGTCGTGACGTTTCTATCTAATATATTAAAAATTAATTGTTAGCGAAATTGACGAAGTCAGCAGTGTTATGTAATAAATATATTATATGCTTACAATATAGTACGCAAACATATTTTTTTAATTAATTACCAAGTAAGTACGAGATTGTATATTTTTTCTCCATACATATTTAAAACTTACGCTAGCAATATACTCAGATACATACAAACTTACTTTACTTAACAATATATTTGTTAATTATTTTACTATTAATTAGTTTCCTCGCATCGCCGATAGATGGTATCAATTGGGAACTATCGTTATTCCTTTGCAACAAATAACAAGGAGATGCGAAATAATCGCGTATTTAGATTTTAAACCATAAATAAAATTGCAATTTATATTTGTAATGAAAAATCTCTTTATTATGTGTACATAAAAGGAATATATCGTATTCCTTTCTAATACATGAATAACCAATTAATCAACTTTTTGTTAGTCTTGTCTGTTTAGATCAGATAATCTCCGCAACGCCTTAACCGATTTTGATGGGATTTAAACCTGATGATAAAGGGTTTAGGCTACTTCTTTTTTTTGAAAATCATGTAAATTTTAAAATCGCGAGTGAAACCAAAACCATCAGCTAATTAAAAATAAAATATAGTTAACGCTATATTCAATAATATTATATATTTTTATATATTTAATAATAAAAATCTTAATTAATTTTTAGTAAAATATCACGTTAAACAATAAATAATCATCCTTTACAAGGTTTTAAGTAAAACATGTCCTATTTTCTTAATTAAAAACTGTACTGCGAGATATGTTAATATTGTACGGTCTGTGCCCTTAAATGAAGATTGTACCGAAATAAATAATTAAAAACTTGACACAGTCAGCCAGGTTAATTATGACATCAAGCCGTAAAACGCCTTAGTTTATGCATACACTATGAATGGACTTTGAACATATATATGAAAAATATTTGGAACAAATTATATACGAACATATCCGCTACTTATTTTGTTTATAATATATTGGACAATGCCCAAAAGCTATACCAAGAATTGTAATGAATCAAGATCAAAATTATATAGTAATTAATTCCATATTTTTTTAAAACCTTAATTACGCAATATGTGTTTGTTTTTTTAAGCAGAGAATTTAAGTTAATTTATAAATATATGAAATTTACTTTACATACATGATGTTTACACAATTGATCATAAAGATGTAGAATGTAATAGAAACCGTTTTCTATGAATCGATTTTTAGATCTTATCGAATATCTCCAAAACGCGGGTTTATTTAAGAAAAGAACTTCTGAAGGAGTTGATATTATATGTCTAGTCTCTAAAAAACCCCTTTGAACTTTATACAGCTTGGTACAGTATGTCATATAAAAATATGAAAGCTAAGCACTTTTTAACCTGTTCAGATTTTTGTAGAAAAAGTTTTGTTTCAAATTATATTTGCCGTGCATTTCTAACAAAAAAATAATTGCGTAACACACTTAGAAATACTTAGTTTAAAACTATAGAAATGTTAAAATGATAATTTCGTTTCGTTATGTTGGTAGTATTATTGTGACGTCACATGAGATGTCAATATGGACGATTAAATGTGTTTGAATTAACAAATTTAATTTTTTTACCTCTATTTAAATGTAACAATTTCCTCGGGTTTTTTTCTTCATTTATAGGTACTTATATTATGCATATTTAAATAATAGTTACAACACAACATAAAACTATATTAAGACATTTAAATATACATACAAATAAAATAGAAATTTTTACTAAAATAATAAATCGTCCGTCTATTTAGGTTGGCTAGTCTTCGAAATTGCTGAACCGATTTTGACAGGACTTGCACTAGTAGATAGCTGATGATATTTTTTATTTAATAAGGCTTACGAATTAAATACATACAGGATATTTACATACAAAATATATTTAACTTAATACTAAAGTTGGCACAATATATGTAAGTATTGAAATTATAGGCAAATGTAACATTTAAATATATGAAGAGTAACTTAGGCTACTTATTTCTCAAAAGACAAAAAGCCCAACAGCATTAATATGGGGGTAAAGTTGTAGGTAACAGCCAGTTACAAATATGAAGTAAATAAAATGTGATTAATCTCTCAAACCGTGTTCGATCATAGACAAAAATGACGTAAGTTTTTCCCTCTATTATGTTATACTTAGGACGAAAGCCTAATTCATTCAGCCCTTTTCACGGAGGCACAACGAAAACGTTTTGTCATCCACGTAATTGGGAATAGGAGGGAGCATAATATATTACTTTGTGCCGTGAATAGATGTTTGCTAAAGACATCTAAGATGAAAGCCACTTTGATCTCGGACGATATAAATAAATGATCGGTTGATAGATTGTTTGTCGTGCCAGCTGAGAACACTCTCAAGGAGACTTAGATATTAAAGGTAATGTTTTAATACGTGAGGTAAAAGTTAATACTTTAAACACAAAATATTTTTGGAATATACCTATTCATGCATAGTGGTATGGTCCTTTGATTTGTGAAACGGAGGTCGTGCGTTCGAATCCCACGGGGAAACGATAACTTTGTGTTGATGTTTTTTGGTTGGATTAGGGCAATGCGGGCTGATCACCCGATTGCCTGAAAAGAAAGATTATCCATGCGTCGGGTGGGCATTTAAAAAATCGGTCCAGCGCCTGATCTCTCTCCGGTCGTGTAGGATATCCATCCCATCGGGTTTTGAAAGTTAAGGAACAGAGAGTGCGCTTGTGTCTGCGCGTACACTTATGCACCATAATCTCCTGCGCAGTTGGCTGATCTCTGGGTAGATTGGACGCCGTTACCGAAATTCGGTCATGAGGAATTTTTTTCATACATATATATACATACACACGGAAGGATTAGAGTCAATCAAATAAAGACCTTTTTATTCCTTGCCGAGTTTTTACAGTTTTGAGAGAAATGAACTTGTTGTTTTAATGTCCTATGAAATAAATAAGATAAATTATTGTTAAATAAAATTACTTCCTCCTAATCCTAATCCTAATCTAATAAAGTCCTAATGTAATCTAGGTCTAATCTCCGTTTGTTTTGTTTCGTAACAATTGTTACTGTATTTTATTAAATACTGAACTACTTAACTATTACTTAATTTTTTTTTTGATATTTATTATTCATATTTTTTAAAGAAAAAGGTTGAAAAGATATCAAACGTTAGACGGTTCACCTGATTTGTGATCCTGTCTTATTCGCTGACTGTGAGCTGTGGTTCATTCCCGAGTGAATGCGGCCGTAGAAGTCCAGCAAGCACTTTACGAAAGATGTAGTGCTCTACAACCTAAGGCTAATAGACTCAACATATAATACAAAACTCGATACTACGGATGCTACTCCAGAGCACATGTTAACTACAGCTCACATTCGTGTATATTTTCTAGACTGGTGAGGACTGGCCTCAAGAATAAAGCTTAATATGACATAATAAAGTAAGTAATTTTTGGGTTAGCCTGAATGGCCTTACTCTTCTCTCTCCAAACTCTTACTTTTTACCCGATAATCTGTTTTATTTACTCTGTACTGTACTCTATTGTTTTTCTACTAATTTCTAATTTTAACCGACTTCCTCAAAGGAGGTTATACGTTTCACTGTACGCATAATTATTATGTATGTTTTCAGATTTCTTCGCCATCGATTTTAAATTTTGTTTTCTATAAAATCGATCTTATAGTTTCTTTTTTAAACAAAATAAACGTGAAAAATATCATGAAAGTACATTGTTAAGGCGTTTGAACTCCGTTTCGTTATTTTCGATGAAAATAAAACTTTTCCTAATTCAGTTCGTATTCCCCATATATTATAAGATTAATAATAAGTAAGAGACATCCCAGCCAGACGAGGAAAAATCATAATAATAAGTTTTTTTATGGAAAGGAAGACAAACGAGCAGACGGTTCACCTGATGGTAAGTGGTCACGTCGCACACGCAACATCCGGAGAGATGCCAGTGCGTTGTCAACCTGGGAAATTGGATACTATAGGTTTATTGGATAGGATAGGTTGGGATTAGGGATTTAGAGGGGATAGGAGTGGGAAAAGAAAAGGGTAGATATGGCCATCCAGCATCCCCAAAAGTCATGCATACTTTATTTTATGCCGACTTTATAAAGGGCTGTGGTACTTTCCCGGGCGAGCATGATCGTAGAAGTGCAGCAAAAGCTGTGAAAAGATGTTATACTCAACCATCTATAAAATCACACACTCTTTTCGAATTAGTTACCAAAATTTATTAAAATAATATTTGGTAACTAACTCGAATAGAGTGTGTGATTAGTAATCAATACCCCTCTGCTCGTATTAATTAGTCTATAAATACACATAATAATAATGATCATTATTGTTAAAATTTATTAAGCATTCATCGTCATAAACATTATTCTCTAAGATACGGAGTTTATATTATTATCTAATCGCTTGAAATAAAAATTGAACCAATGTTTGATAATCGGATTTATTACAATGGTAAGAATATTTCACGATAAATTTAAAATGTTTGGCACTAATGGCATGTACGTTACAAATTTATTTTACCACTTTTTTAATTGAAATTTTATTACAAACTTGTTACTTTACTCCATAAACAATTAATCAATCCCATTAACAAATTTAACACATTTTCTATATAGTGGATGAATAAATAACTGAACATAATTTACTAAAATTGTATAGTGTTTTTGTCGCAAATTAATTTTGGATGCTTCTTTGTATTTGTTACGTTCGTTTATTGACGTGACATTACTCGGAAACAGGAAATTCATCCATTAAAAATTACAAAAGCGTTCCGAAGCTCACAGGTTCAATTTCCTCTAACTTAGATACTTTTTATCTGCAAAAAAACTGTGTTATTTACTTCAAGAAAATTATTTTATTTGAAAACATTCATTGTTAGTTAAAGGAAAAATTTGCATAAAAATAAATTACAAAAAAAATGTCAATAAAACTACAGAAGGCGGTAATAATGAGGTAGCAACGAACTCCTTTAAATAGTAAGAGTGCGAAGGGGATACATCGAACTAAAATAAATTTAACGCTAAAATACGAAAAAATGTTAAATGTTAAAATGAAAAATATTTTTTAAATATAACTTATTCATAACAGACGCAACAATTTCTAAACATTTATACAAAATATTGATAAAATGAGAATTTTGAACTAAATCAAACGTGTTTATCGTACAATCGGCGAAAAAAGATCTTATTCTAACAAGTCTTACTAAATAAAAACAAAATAAACACTTTTGAAATCTTGAAACAATGTTTCAATATGGTGTCGTGTCAGGTACATGGTGTCTGGACAGGCATACAAAATATTATGTTGCTCTACACAAGCATAAACATTTTTTAAAGGTGTAGAGCATAACATCTTTTCACAGCCTTTGTTGCACCTCTACGCTGCGCTCACCCGGAGAAGTATCACCGCCCTTTATATATTCTGCAAAAAATAAAGAATGCATGATTTTTGGGGATGACGAAGGGCTACGTTAACCCTTTTCTTTTCCCATTCCTTTCCTTAATCTGGACCCATTCTGACCAATAAACCTATTCTATCTAAATCCCCATGTTGACAACGATCTCGTGATTCTCCGGACATTGCGTGTGTCTATGGGCGACGGGATTGCTTACCATCAGGTAAACCGTCTGTTCATTTGTCTTCCTTCCCATAAAGAAAAAAAAATATTTTTACAACCGTGATGGATACAATTACCATACATACTTCTACCTGCCAAATTAATTGTCTCATTTGAGTGATAAACTTATAAAAAGGAATTATTATGTGGACACTGTATGTTGAACCGCTCTTTTATCTTAATTGTAATAGGCAAGACTCGATGGGAACAACATGACGTATTTCTTTAAATCTTTTTTATAACCTACCATTAATATATTTAGAAAATATTTTTATATTGCACAGCATTACATCTTTTTACAGCTTTTGCTGCACTTCTATGCCCGTTCTCACTCGGAGAAGTACCACTGCCCTTCATTAAGTTGCCATAAAATAAAATATGCATGACATTTGGGGATGCCAGATGGCCATGTAGTAATAGGAAAAGGCAAGGTTCTTTTCCCAGTCCTTTCCCCTCCAAATCCTTAATTCCGCCCCATCCTGTCCAATAAATCTATTCTATCCAATGTTCCAGATTGACAACGTACTCACAACTCCTCGGATGTTTTCCTTACCATCAGATAAACCGTCTGCTCAATTGTCTTCCATTCCATAAAAAAATATTATCACTTGACAGGACTTTTACTTTACAGCGTGGATTTTAACATTACATAACAGCCAACATTTTTTTTCATTGAAAAGTGACGGTAACGAAAGTAATAACAACATAAAGGTTAACAAAATCAAATATGTATGAAACTTTTATTCGATAATTTTAACTGCCTTCAATTCGAATCATTAAATAGAAGTCCGCATCATTTTACGAACAGATGGCAGTCTGTTTAATTTAGATGGGTTTAAAGCGCATATCAAGGTGTCGTACGCAATGATATCCGAGATCATGTATGCGGATGACTTCTGTTTTTTAGCAGAATCCCCGGAGGGCCTTCAACAGCTAAAAATCTGTTTTTCATCAAGTTTGTGTCAAGTTTGACCTGAAAGTCAGTGTCAAGAAGACTGACTGCCCTTGGACACACATGGTCATGAGACACTGGCCATAAAGCTTGGTGAAAATGTGCTGAAACAGGACCATAGATTTCGATATCTAGGGAGCACTATTGCATCTAAGTGTGACCTTGATGCTGAGATCAACAGCAGGATTAGTGTAGCATCTGCCGCATTTGGAAAGCCACGTGCCAAGGTCTTCTGCTAACAAGACCTTAAGCTAGCTACCAAGTTATCAATTTGCATGGCTATTTTGCTGCCAAATCTACTGTACTCCTCTAAAACGTGATGTATTTATTGTCACCACTTACGCACTCTGGATCTGGACGCATTTTCATCTTAAATGCCTCCATACCATCATGAAGATCAGATTGTCCAATGGAGGACGTAATACCGAAGTTTTGCGACGAACCAATGTTGGTGGCATTGCGGTATACTTAATGCATCGGCAGCTTCGTGGTGCGGTCACGTATCACGTATGGCTGAAGAAAGAGAGGCCAAGTGCACTTTTATTCTGAATTAGATGAAAGCAAGCGAAAACGTGATGGACAGCTCCTTCGCTTTAAAGACGTTCAGAAACTACACGTGAAAAAATGCAACATAAAGCCCTCTCATTGGAAAGATTTGACAGAACAGCGCCCAAAATGGTGAAAGACTGTAAAGAGGCGAGTCCACGAATTTGAGGATCAGCATAAAGTCGGCCATTATGCGAAACGCGATAAACTAAAAACCTGTCTTCCCACCGCCATTAAGTATAATTACCACAACGGCGTCCTCACGTGCCCTTATTGTGCGCGAGGATTCGTTACGAAAATCGGTCCAACGGCGCATGACCGCCGTACGGTCTTGGAGTCGATGTGGTTTGGCCAAAATCGGTCGGAAGGATCAGTCCTAGTTATTTTCACTATTGGTTTGGAATTGAAGAATTATTTAATATAAACTGTCAATTTAGTAAATATTTTAAAGATACAATAAAAAATATTAATATCTTATTTTTTAATAACTACAAGTCTTGTGCAAGCCATAATTTTTAGGGTTCCGTAGCCCACTAAGGTTATAGTTTCGTCGTGTCTGTCCGTCTATCCGTCCGGGGTCACACTCCGCTGTTTCTGCACCTATTGTCACAAAAATAGGTGAAGACATGTATATTAAAGACCAAAGGTTGTTTTTTATAAAATACTCCTACTCCTATACAATGAAATATTTTTTTTCTACCTACCCCATCCTGTGGGAAATCAATGCAGAGGTATCTTTAAACGCAAATAAACCTGCCTACAACCATGCGGATCAAACCATCCAGTCTCGAGATATCTTAATACAAAATTAAAATTGGAAGCTAAGTCGTATATGTGAACTTACTTACGAAAATACACTAAATTTTTTTATCATTCGTCCTCAAAGATTGGAAACTAAATTCAGTTGAAAACAAATTATAAAGCAAAGGGTTACATGATATATCAGAGTAATATTGAAAATGGTTTACAATATTTGTGTAATATTATTTAGGTTCATTATGACTCAAGTGTGTACTCATATAATTAGTATTAATAAGTAAAGATGTGCACAATGATTTATCTTATTTCCTTTTTCTTATAAATGTAATTCCTGATCTACGGTAAATCTTAAGTTTAACTAAACATTTGTAAATGTGAGCATTTTGGACACGAAAAATTTTTTAGGACTTTTTTCAGGAATACAAGCTAATTATTTGAAGATTTTACTCTTGGCGCTACAAAACTCTTCTTCTAACAATTTTTGGTAGATGTTCAGTTTTACCGATATTAGTTGTTACGTGATGGTTTTGGGGTTGAAAAATAAATATATATTTCTTAAAAAATTATCATAATGAATATTTAATTTAAAACTAAATAAGAATCGTATTTTGCACATTATATTTCTTGTCATTTCCTAAATTATTTTCTATTATTTTTCTGTTATTTAACATCTTCAAAATACTTTAAGTTTAAAAAATAAATAACAAAAAATTAAATAATCTTCTCACAGATCTATTTTATTTTAGTCAACGTTACATTTGTTAAAACCAACAGTATTTTCCTATAATTTGGTAGCATTTTAATAGTAAATTACTATAATACTATCAATAAAAAAGCAAATAAAAATACCTTTTAATTGTTATAACACGAAAAGCTGTTGGGGAATTTGGAATTACAATGTACTTATTCGTAATTAGGTGCACTGAAACTGAATGGAGATTTTTGGCTGAGTTTGAGTGCAACTTTTTTTGTCACGTGTATACTGGGTACTTAAAATGACGATGACATAACTACAATTAATAAAAATATATGTTCCGTTGCAGGGTGTTAAAATTAATTATTTGGTGAATATAATGGAACTTATGTGTGAAAATTTTTCTGCTATAATTGAACACAACTTTCACCAAGGCGAAGAATGGGCTTGTTTCTCTATATGATGTTGAAACACCTAGTTAAACGACAATATAATGCTGGTATATGTAG
>JAOCPS010341089.1:0-12660 GCA_025505425.1 Graphium colonna | reverse complement strand
GTCCATGGGCGACGGAATCACTTACCATCAGGTGAACCGTCTGCTCGTTTGTCTTCCTTTCCATAAAAAAAAAAAAACAGATGACATTGAACAACAACATTATATTCTGATGGATGCAATTTTATTATTTTTAAAACTGTCAAAACATTTAAAGATATTTAGTTTTTCAATTTTTATGGTGATCGTGGTGGTGATATACTTTATATGCAAGATTTTTGCATTGTAACAGTTCGATAAAATAATTATTACATTTATATTACCTACGACATATTTTATAAGGTGTAAAATAAGTTAAATATTTAATAAATATAAACCAATGTTTATAATTTCATATATAAACATTAAAATAATAGAAAAAAATAAACACAAAACAAACAATAACAAAAGCCGAAAGCGAAATCCTGGAAAATCCGCACACGAAAAAGCCAAGAGCACAATCGTGATTCGTGACCATATAAACATCAGCATAAAAACTTTCATACAAAAAGCCAGTGTTGCCCGTCATCGGTTACCAGTTTCACAGATCGTGTAAGTGCAGGGTGGGGGAGAGAGGGGGGTAGGGGAGAAAAAATCCGTGCGGCGCTGCCGTGGCTTGGTGGGCGCACTCATGCGTCATAATTTTGACAGCCCGCCTGACAGGTAGGTTGACAGGCCGGCTGACAGCCCGGGCACCGACGCCCGTTCGGATTATATGCCCTGATGGATTAATTTGTGTACGCCAAAGGCAAAGGATAGAATTTACAGCCGACCGCTTGGGCACAGCGCTCTAATTGAAAATGCACCTTGACATGCTCGCTTATTAGTTCTTTTTAAGCTGTTTCATTTGAAGTTATACAACATTGTTGCATTTAAAAGTTACTTGTATTCTTTTTAATATTATTTTGTTGTTGTTTATTGAATGTTTAAAGGTTACAATAATATGTATACGGTTCATTTGATACTTTTATATTACTGAAGTGCATTTGTACCATTACATTTATTGTAGATTTTATAATTAAATTACACATATATGAATGGACATTGTGAATATTTACAACAAAATAATCAAACACATCCAAATTAGGTTCTTGTCCCTTATATGCTAAATAACTTGAAACGAAAAAAATATTAAATTGATAACTAAATGTGACAGCTACTTTCACATTTATCTTCATAAACTTATATCGTTTACTTCTTTTATTAAAAAAAAATAATACGAATAAAAAGTTTCTTGTTTAACATTAAAGGAAAAGTAATATCGGCAAAATGGATAACAAATTAAGAAAATAAATTTTTTATATATATATTTTATTATATATTTATTATATATATAAAGCGTTACCTCTATAATCCATTCAAAAAATTACTTTTAATTTTTTTTGAAAATACCCATTTTTATATGGTACACCGTACCAATTTGCATATAAGTCCAAATTTTTTTGTGGAGACTAGACATATTATATTAACTTACATATGAAATTTTAAAATCGATTCACCAAAAATAGTTTCTATTGCATGCTACATCTCTTTGACAGATAAACGTCATGTAGGTTAAGCTAAATTCATACTTTTATACTTTAAATTAAATTCCCTGTTCAAAAATCAAATGCATAAAGCGTTGTATCGTAAGGAATTATAGAAATAATTACTATATATATTTTTGATCTTGATGCAAGAGAATTTTTGGTACTACTTTTGGGCATTGTCCTATAAATACCAAAAAAAACTACTTACTACTTAACTCCAAAATACAAGTCATTGAATGTTAAACATATTGCTTGCCTGCCATCGTTTGAAGCTTGCGAAAACTTCCAGACTTGTTAGAAACGCTAAAAGTAAATTGTTGTCGGAACACTCGTTCGATTAAGCGATACAGTCGGTTTATGAAACCTGTTAATTAACGATTACAAACGATGCTATTAGCAACGGTTTGATTATCAGCTGATTATTAGTTAACGGCGAACGACTGAATTAGGGTTTGCAATTCAGTGATTCAAGTAAATATTTATAAAAAGTGATTGGTGAGTCACCAATGGTATTAAAGGAGTAAGTAAGAGTCTCGGTACTCGATTGTCAATATATTTTTTTTTTACTAGTCTATACTGTCCCACTGCTGGGCAAAGACCTCCCCAAATCGCTCCATGTATCCCTGTCCTTAGCTACCTCGAGCCAGCTGGCCTGGTGCGCATCCAAATCGTCTCGCCATCGTTTCCTAGGCCGACCTCGGCGGCGTCGTTTCTCTAATGGTACCCATTCTGTGGATATCTTTTATTTTTGCTAAATAATTTATATATAGAATTATAAATCTTTATCTCTACTTGCCCGTCATGCTATAAAATAAAAATGTATTTTTTTCAATTTCGATAGTATACATCGGGGCCATCAATTTATTTTACAGGTATAGATGTATGACCAATTTTGGTATTTCAAAAAATAATTATGAAAGATTATTTTATTTATGTCATTGCAATTTCAAGGCTAACATGAGGTTAGCCCTTGTTAATTCTATGTTTTTTATTCATGCATAATTCCATATTCAAATGCCTTAATGCTGCTCACAATTTAGTGTATACAAATAAAATTTTATCCTGGTCATATTGCATCTGATTTTTGTTTTGCAGGTTCTATAACAGCAGAAAGTTTATGCCAGCTGGTCTTGTTTTCTGTCTGTCTGTTGGCATGCTAGCAAAATTAATGGTACAAAATGTTGGAGCCAAAGCATCGCCAATAAAGGCTAGTTAAGCTTTTTTGCTTCATTTTTATACATGTTCCAGTTTAGTTTTTAGGGTCAAACTATGTGTATAAGTGAAATTTTCTAACCCTTGTGATGAAGTTATACTCAATCAAGTTAATACTTAATTATTAATATTAAATGTGTGAACAAAATTATCTATCATTGCTTTGCTGTTATGTTAATTCATTATTTTTTTGATGTGTTACATATTATGTAATGTTAGACGAGTTGTTTATATTAAAAATATTTAATTTATGTTTTTTAAAAAGGCTGCTCTGTACATTAATTTGGTGTAGGGATAAAATTCAAATTAAAGGTGGGATTAAAATGTAAAAAAGAAACAACTATTCAGTTTTGTTATTTCCTGTTTTTCTTCTTAATATTCATATAATTTGGATGGATAAAAGTTGGCTGATACATAGCCAATTATAATAAATAATTAGCAATCAACGGCAAGTGATGTTATAGTAATCAAACTAACTACTTTACTTATTTCAAGGTATCACCAGATACAGCCAAAGCAATTTTTTAAAAATTTATTCTATTGGTAACTATATAATTAAAGATCTATGTCACATAAATAATTTTAGATATTAAAACATGCTTAAATTATAACAAAATATATCAGATTTATATTTAGGACAAATAATCCAATATAAAACAAAATTTTATATAGAGAAAATTATGCTAAAACATTATGAACTATATAATTGTTCAGAAGATTGCGAACCAGTCGCTGTGAATCCAAGAATTAAGTGACAGTAAATGAAGTCCTACATTTAAACTTCTTACAAAATATAAAAGGCACTTTGTGGCAGTTTATTGTTTTGATGTAAAAGACATATCTTTACAACCATTACAAATGTTTATTCATAGGCTAAAAGAGTATTTCTATGATTCCAAAACCAAGTCTAAGGATACTCAACATTTTCATGTTGGATCTTCTTTGATCGTATATTTCGCGCGCAAAATTTAAATGCGCCTGTTAGGATTGTTGCCAGCCTGCAAAATTCGCAAAAAGTGTGTCGAATCCGCGGGTAAATTTATTCACATATCATTAGTACTTTTGCTTTTTCATGTAAATATCACAAAAGTATGTTATACAGTTGATTAAAGCATGCGTTTTTTAAATTTGAAAAGCTTAAAGATTTTAACACTTGTTGTAACGGTTGCCAACCATTCTTTATAATAAAGTGTTCTATTCTGTTTTGGATGAATAGAGTAAAATACTTTATATCAAATCACTACTGAATTGCCTGAAATGAAATACTCAAATTCAAAATTATCGAGGATAAAAACATTAATTTGAGTAAGATTATTTTTCAATATTAATACTTCATTCTTCTCTTTTCAGAAGTCTAATACTTAATTTCTTTCCACTTTTAGGAGTGTGATATTATATGTTGCTTAAAAAAGTTGGCAACCCTACTTGTGGAATTAGCTTATTACTAAAACAACCACCTTCAGGCGCATTTCAATTTTGCGCGGCTTATATTAATATATAAAAAGTAATAACCTAATGTACTTATAGTTCATTATTAGTTACACAATCACATTATAATATCACTCACAGAACTGTGTCTGACACTTTAAAGTCACGTCTTCAGACACATTTTTACCACGCACACAAGCGCGACACAATCCCGTATTACCCACTGAATATCGAATATTACTTTGAAAATAAACAAAAGCAAAAACTATTGTTTATACTCTTTGATTTTGTTGTTAATAAAAGTTGTTTTTGTTTACAAACTTTTCGATGTTTCAATTTAAAGTGCACTGTTAAACTGCCAACTATATTAATGACAGCTACGCTACAAATTAGGTTGTGTTTTTTTTATATTCTAAGGTAATTTATATTGCTTAATATTTATTATTCATAAGTAATATTCTTCTGTACGGGTTGTGACGCACATTTCACAAACTGTAATAAGTAGTAGCTGGAAACGGGGGCTGCCCGGTATAGGCACCGTGGCATATATGAAGGTGACCCGCATACATTCCAGCGTAGCAGTCTTCAGTGATTAGCTCGCACGTTTCGTTAGTGGCGGCTGCTGAAACATTGGGGTATATTTAATATAATTATAAATCAAATAATTCATTATTATGATGGCAGTTAATTATAAGTGCACATTCCGTAATGTGCTACAGGTTGTTGCAGTTCTGTAAAATTTACATGTAGCTGCAGGTCAGTGTTTAACGCGATCTTTTGCTGGAAAGCTACAGAGCACAGTAGCGCCATTATTATTACGTTATTGCAGCACATTAGCTGCAAGTAGTGCATTTCGGAATGTATTTATAATAGTGTTTATTTTTAAACTGTTTAATTTATTATGTCACTGTTACATTTTAGCGCGCATTTTCGTTTTATTAAATTGTAAATAGCGACAGCATTACTAGTACTACAGAAGTAAATAAATTCATTTACAAATTAGATTGAAGAAGTGATATTGAGTATAGTTTGATAAATATTGCTGATCTTATAGTCGTTATGGCCAATCGAATTGATTTCGTGATACCATGATTAACGAAGTGTAGTGGTAGTGAATGAAGAAATGAAGCTATCATGCTCAAGAGTATTGAGAAATGTCATAGTTGTGTCGTTGACAACTTTGTACATGTTTCGAAATGTGTTGATATATTGAAACGTTCATTCTTGTTATCTACATCAAGGATAAATATTAGCTACTTAATTTGTGGTTGCAATTTGTTTTACTGGTTTGAACTTAGTTAATGATGGAGATGCTATAATTCCATTTATCAACCTCGCTCGCATCTAATATTCAGAAAAAAAAAGCTTCAGAAATAATTTATGTTAATTTGATGTATATGAAGTGAAATAAATGTATTTGAATTTCGAAGATGGACAACAAATTGCAACCGTGTCTGTTTCGGAAAACGACGTGATATCTAACAATGCGATATGTGCAACGATCCAGGGTATGCGGAAGATATGAGAGTCCATATGATACGTCTGAAGGTAATGACTTTGATGCTGTCCATGCTCATTCTTATCCTTACCGATAAGTGCTTAATGCACGTTCTATCCTATGTTTGTATTAATTCGCCACTTGTGAGGTTCCTCTGATACGAGTACACAAGTCTCGCCGGCTCAATTTGGACTTGTTGCGAGTTCGCGTCGGGCCTTATCGAATTGTCGCTAGACTTTGCTTGCGAATAGTAAGTGCCTATTTTGAAGGCGGACTTTATCCCCTTGTCCGGGAAAGGGCTTTTAGTCGTCGGCCTGTTAAAGTAGCTCTCCCATTCGTCTTTGTTAAAGAAGCCGCGCTTGGTGGTCTCAGTCTTTTGGGATGTTCTGACGGTTGTGAAGTCTTTGAAATCGTATGGGCTTCGCGTTGTGGTTATTAAGATTTTCTGTAGTGTGCTACTTTTCGTTGTCGGCGGTTGGGTGGCGGCGGTAGTTCGTTCTGTTTTTTGCTCTGTGGTCTTCCACGGGTAGTAGTATTTGTATGGTCTCTCTGTGGTTGTTGTTGTCGTGGTTGTGGTTGTGGTTGTTGTTGTTGTTGATGTTGTTGTTTCTGTATTCTTTTTGAAACCGGCGAAATAATTCTGTTGTTGGTATTGTGCGGGTGTTGCTGTTGTGCTAGGCACGTATGGCTTTGTCGTGTCCCCCTTACTGTGTTCGCGTGATCGCAAAAAAATAAATTGACATTAGTATAATTATGTACATTTGTCGTCGCCATTTTTGTATCTGACACACCCTGACAGCAATGAGCCAAGTGTATTCTCATTCCGTCGGCAGCAGTGTGATTTGGTATGTGAACGATTGTAATTGTTTTTGGATAAACATAAAAAAAACAAATTTCATCGATACTAGTTAGAAAGAACCAAAGCGTTTGATGTATATAGTCTAAAGCTTTGAATAATCTGTGAATTATTAACTCGGAAGTGTTGTTTTGTTAAACAATTAAATGTAATAAATATAATATAATCTAATATGATAATCTAATATAATATATCAAAGAAAAAAACAATACGGACAAAAAGTGGTACAACTACAGAAATCAAATAGCTATCTGTGTATAATATAGACCAGTAGCTCCCAAAGTCGGTGCCCCCTGGAGGGCGAAACTCTTGAGTTCATTCAAGACAGTGGTTTAAATATGGTTCTAGCGCTCTTTCAGATGGTATTGTATGTTAGAAGGGAAATTTTAGGGGTCGCTAGAATTTTTTTTCTAAATTGGTGAACCAAACATGTTTGGGAACCACTGATATAGACGATGCTTCATCTAAATTATGGAATCAATTGATAATTGTCACATTTAAAAAAGCAAAACTGTCAGTTAAAGGTAAGATACATCTAAATATCTAAAACTTTATTAATAATTTCAAGTGCAATTGTGGCTGTTGAAATTTGATTGTCAAAAAATACTAAGTTCAAAAATTTTAAGTCAGAAATTTAAAGATTCCAATAATAATTGTGTTGGTGGCCACGTGGTTCCCTAAAAATCACAATACGTTATATTTAAAATCCTATAGAGTATATAGGTTGTTATAATATTGTGAATACGGACCTCGTGATGTTCCCGAAGAGGGTGGCGTCTGGACGCACGTAGCTCGGCGTGTGCTGCGAGTAGTCCGGGATTATGTTCTCGTGCTCGGTGATGCAACGCCCGTTTATGCAGTACTGAGAACCAAGAGTGGATTTAAGGATCATTTGAGTTAAAAATAAGGTTATTTTCATAGAAAATTACGAAAATAGACTATCAGATATTTATTTTAAATCAGTTTATAAGTAGCGGCGATATGTGCAAACATTTCTAAATTTTGTTAATTTGATTTGAATAACAAGTTATTTTTTTTAAAGATTTTTATAAATATTTTATGCAACTATGTCGAAAGTACCTTTTAAAATCGGTTCATAAATGGCAGAGATACGCGTCAACATACATAAAAAATAGAAACATCCGAATTGAGAACCTCCTATGTCTGTTAAAAATAAGAAAATCGAATATATGGAACAAAATGTAATGTGATTTTTAACTAAAGATCTGCTTGGTGAAATAAAAGCAGATATTTTATGGCTTTGCTGGAAATAGGATTTCGTGTCTCCGGAGATACAGGTTTAATTCCTAGTTCAGGATTCAGGGACTCAAAGTTTATTTATTTACTATTCATATTTGGGGGGGGGGGGGGACAAGATATGTCGTCTAGCTGAGATGACATATAGGTGATAATAATATGTACGTAAAAAGTACAATATACTAATATATAATAATCATATATCGTTATAACTAATATAAGATAATAAAGAAACTTTTCTCAAACATTCTTGGAAATGTGAGCATTATTTTGACAATCTTCTTCGAGATAAATCAAAATTGCTGTACTGCATACATGCGAATACAAAATACATATCTGTCGTGTTTTGCGGCCAGGTAAATAACTATGTAAACTCATATCTGTCCTGTAATTTAAAAATGGAATGACCTTTTACTTCGAAACACGGCTACCAAGGAGGTAACTAATAAAAGGTTTTATTTAAATTTCGAACTGGCTTGCAAATAGAAAGTTTATTAAAAAAAACAAGGAGGAACATTATGGCGCGTGAAAAATTATTGTTATATGTTCGTTATACGTTATTAAACTTAAAAAGTAAAATTGTGTTTTTGATTTGCGCGCATTGTTTGAGAAAAGTACTATACAAACCTTGGCCACAAACAGGCATTGATGGACTCACGTATGTGTGCCTCGACTACGCCTCGGCCCACATCTGCACGTTCGTCCATCAATGCCTCAGTTGCTGGCCGCTGCAGTAATGTACTATTGGACACAATATGTGGGTAATATTGTTACCATTTTTTAGTTCACTGTTGTTTTCAAATTGTTTAAGAGATACTAGCTACCCTGCAGTTTCTCTGTTACACAACAACGCCATCTGATGGCGAGTAGCGATAACGACCATGAAAAATGACGCAAGAAACAAATAAAAACAATCTTTGAAGTGGGATGTATATCGTGTTAGAGTTTAAGAACTTTTTGAAGTACACACATACCAACATAACATTTTTATACATAAGTAAATTAAAATAAATTAAGCATATAACAATTTGATCTGAAGACATTGAAAGAGCTCCAAACAAAACATCATATAAGGGATTAGTACGTAACAATTTCATAATGGATATTGAAAAATTAGGTTTGTGGATGTTTTGTGTGTGCGTGCGTGTCTATGTTTATGAATAACTATTATAATAAATGAAACAATGATGCTGGGCGCGGCGCCTGCCACAGGTCGTTGACCACATTCACCCCGTCTGAGCCCTGACCCTTACATGAACATGCGTTGCGTCATTAATTATTTAACATTAGATGTTTACTCAGTGGTAAATCAATATTTATTATTAGTCTTCATAGGCGAGGTGACCGGTGAGTCGCCTTGCATATGAAGGGGTAATATATGAAGATAAAAATATTATTACAAATAAATATTGACTTATAACGGAGTGAACAGAAAATTATTGCGCATTTCATATTCATCCTAGCGGCAACGACGTCGCCGGAGTGGCGAGGAGGTCAATGACCTGCTGCGCGCTCAGCTGTATAGGCACTGCGATGTACCGCCACACTTCATTCATTTATTGGAAAGGATAATGCCCAAACCTAGTACCAAGAACTCTCTTGCATCAAGATCAAACATTATATAGTATTTATTATCATAATTTTTTAAGACTTGGCTTTATGGATTTGAATTTAAACCGGGGAATTTAATTGAAAGTATAAAAGTATGAATTTTGCTTCACCTCCATGACGTTTGCACAATCTGTCATAGTGATGTAGAATGTAATATAAGCTATTTTCTATAAATAAATTTTTCGAATTTATCAAATATCTCCGAAACCCCTGGGGTTAATAATATAACTTCTGTAGTAGGTAATATGACAAGTCTAGTCTCCAAAAAAACATGTTTGAACTTGATACAACTTGGTACGGTTTGCCATATAAAAATGGACATTGTCCTTTGGTTGTGAACTAGACCCCTCATTTTATTGCATAAATATGATGGCAATCAAGTACCAATCATCCCTCTACAATCCACACATAATTTTTGTTATCAGGGTGTGTTCGGTGGTGACCCAAGAGATGGACAACTACGAGCCCTGCATCTACACCAAGCGAGTACTGGAGGCGGTCACAGTGTTGAGGGATCAAGGTAAGTGATTTTGTAATTGTGAAAACTTCAAGACCAAACGCGTACTCAGCGCTGTGTTTTATCGTCGTAGCGCCGCGTTCTAGCGTCGCACTCTAGCGTCGCGTTATTCTGACGCCACACTTGACCAGCGCCACTTACATCGCTAGAAGCATTTTAAATGTTCGTTGACTATTTAAAAATCGAGTGATGTATTCTATCTAACTATTTACCATGTATTTATTGATCGAACTGATTCTAATTTTTTTTCTAGATTGCTTTTTTTTTATATAAAATATCCTTATTATGTAAGCAGAGGCGTTTTCGAAATAATTCTATGAAACATGTCGCTAAAATGCGAAACGTATTGCACGTGTAGTTGGGTCTCGAATAAAATTTTGTAAAAAAAAGGCAATGCTCGGCGTTAAGCGTTCAGATGCCGCGTCAGGGCATAGTGGACGTCTAGCGCCAGCGCTCTGTTTGACAGCAAAATATCGGTTTCCTACTTTAAAATTCTTTTTTTATTGAAATAGTTACGAGGTGGTCCCATATTATTTTCATGAAAATCAGTCTAATAGTTTTTATTATTAAATCGAAATAACTGATTGTTTTACGAACGTTCACCTCGTAACTCATTTGAAGTCGGTTTAAATAATTATATTATTTCGTATTCCCAATAACTTTGTACTTATTTTTGACATATGTTTCATATATAATTTAAATTTTAAATAATAAATTCTATAAAGGTTCCCCGGTTTATTATCTCCAAGCTAGAGCTTCTTTTTGTATTGTTTTTATTATACCAGAAGTTTTATTTTTTTTATGTATTAAATAATTTTAACTGTATATTTAGCCAAAATACTTTGCTTTATAAATGTTATTATTTTCAATTAACCAAAAAAACTGCTTGTGCAAAGTTTCATTGTTTACACAGCATTTTAAATATATTTCATTGTTTTAATACTAGCTGCCCGGCGAACGCCGTACCGCTGGAAGATTTGTTAACTATTATCAATTATGAAATCTTTCTGACAATAATAAACTTTAAATTTAATATTCTTCTAAAAACTACGTAAAAATGACGTCGAATTGGGGGATTTTCTGAAAAAGGTTCAAATATTCAAATAGGCGCTTGCGCTCTCTTATGAAATGTCAAGGTTTACATAGAGATTCTGCTCGGAAAGCAGATTCTAATGAGAAGAGCTGGCGAGAAACTCAGCAGTTGCTCTTTTAAAATGATGTTGGCTTACAATTTTGTGTATACAATGATTTGCTTCTAAACCACATAACACCACACAATTGTGTCATCAAAGTATTAAGCAATGCTATAATAAGCTTTACTAAAAGAGTATTTTTAATTTTACATTAAAATTTATTTAAAGGTCATATCAATATTTATACGTCCATTAACACATGAACTCTATAGTATAATATAAAATTTCAAATTGACGTTTGTATGAGAGCATAGAAAAGTGTTGTGTTTGGACTTCTTCGGGCAATTTATTAAAATTTTCTCTGCGTAAGAATCAGCCTCGTACTTCAAGAGATATTCTAAAAAAAAGGATTGGCGAAATCGGTTCAGCTGTTCTCGAAATTTGCGCTTCGAAAAATGTTCAGCGATTCATTTTTACATTATAGATTCTTATTATTAAGTTCACTATGCGGTATCTAAGAATCTTGCGTCAGTTTGGCTACTAAAAGTTAGTGGTTTTAAAGGAACAGCTACAGAAAGATTTAGTAAAACTTTAGCGGCAACTTATGAACACAAAAACAGACATCTTTTGTGATGACACTATAAAGACAAAATAAAAGACCTTTCTGTACAAACCCATATCTGAAAAATGAACATTTATAGAGTTGATCAGGGAGAGAAATCACCATTTGAAGTTTTATTACACCTGTTTGTTATATGCCTGTATATTATAAGTTCTCACGAAAGAAGAAAATAGTGCATTTCTACCTCCAAAGCTATTTGTGCACGGTAATATCTCCTGCGCAGTCGTGTTGTCGTGCAGTTATTTGCCATGGCCGACAGTCATGATAGTTGTTGTGTCGCAATGATGTTTAACATAACCTTTTTAAATTTATATATAAAAGTATGGCAGGCTTAAATTTTATCTACACTAAAAGAACCGTAAAATCCTTTGAAGTAAAGCATTAATTTTAATAATAAAAGAAGCATGTCAGTTTGTTTTTGAAACATTTATTTTATGGCACTTGAGTGGAGTTTTCACGTGTTTTTAACAATTGCGATTGTTAAAATTAATTGAATAGTTATCTTATTTCCATTGAAAACGCTCTGAAAATATATTCTGTTTAAAGAATAACTTTGAATTCTGAGATAAAATTTTTAACTTATGACTGACGTTTACCATGATTTATCAGTGCTTTTGAAGCTTTTTCGAAAGGAAATTCAATTTAAATTGAATATACCAAATGTATTTATATCTAGGATTTTTAAATCTGCCTTTCATATTAAGTTATATTTCAATTAAACAAATAAATATAATGATGTCTATGGGAGTCCCTCGAGGACCGTCCTTAGGTGCACTTTTCCTTATTGATAATTTGTGTGATTGGATGCGGATTTCGGGTGACATACAAAACAAATACTAAGAAATAGCTTAAATATATTAAGTATCTCCTATCACAGTAGTCTTTACAGTTGATACATATAATACAACTTGAGTATTTTCTTTTCTTACAATATAAAAATTGGTCGCAATTCTGACGTGATCATCTGACACGTGTTTGTCGATGTTTTGTGACGTAATTATTGCGTTTTTTTTGAGAACTC
>JAOCPS010340978.1:0-12660 GCA_025505425.1 Graphium colonna | reverse complement strand
ACTTGGGCCGCGTGGTGGACTATGCCCTATACCCTCTGTCTAGAGGAGGCCTTTGCCCAGTAGTGGGACATTTAAAATAGGCTGCTACTTTACTTTACTTTACTTACTTTTTTTTACTTTATACAGTGATTAAACATGAAATATCGGTGGTTTGAGATGATACAAGACGGTCAGAAGTTTAGAAAAATCTTTACAAAGTTCATTTTCACAGAAATTACAAAGTATAGTAATACGATTTTTATAAACGTTCTGTCGGACCGTTGTGGAAGTTGGAGTTCATAAGTTGCGGAGATATGTGGAAACATTCCTAAATTTTGTTATTTTTATTAAAAAAACAAGCTAATGAACCGATTTTTTGAAAATTTTATCAAAAACTTTTTAGGATAAATACTCTATTATAAGAAGAAGATTTTTAAAATTGATTCATAAATGTCGAAGATACGCGAAAAAGTAATGAAATTAAATTTTGTTGTTTTAATTTAAAAGAAAAATTACTAAATCGATTTTCCTGAAACTTTATCGGGCCATTACGGAAGAATAAAACCCTTTAAGATAAAAAGAACGCTCGCTGGCAGATACCATAGCTTCGCGAATGTATATAAAATACTTTTAGCTTAGGGGAGAATACTGGGCTACATATTTTTAATTTCCAGTTCGAAATACATTTTCATTAAACTCAGTGACATATTTTCAGCTAGGCTGGCAATTGGTTACTTTCCAAATGTTTTGTGTGTCCATGAGTGACCATAAGTTTGATTACTTGCTAATTTTCGTCTTCATAAGCTACATCGATTTCAGTTCCGTCGTGTTATAGATTCGACGTTACAAGTCCATAAAACCTCCTTGTTTCGTTGGTCCATAAACATGTTAAAAGTTATGCCAGCAATTCACTGAGGTGTGGTTAGAATGCCGACATTGAATAATGGAGAAGCGACATGCTAAACGCATTACGTTATATTTTAATGAACCCAGGAGTAGGCCAACCGTTGTTCTGATTAATAATGACGTCTGAAAATAATGGTTTGATTTTAGAACGATGGAAATTGATTGGGAAAAGTCAGAGGTGCCCAACAAGATGGATGTTTGGTTTCTAGGTTGTAATCAAGCATGGGTTTAGTTTGTACGCTTGATGAGTCAACATAATCGTCAGACTGAAGATTAGTTAATTACTCAAACGTGTAAAACACGTGGAGCGTATATTAATAAATGATTTGAGAGAATTGAGGAAATTGTTTCTAACTCAGTCATTATTTCTCTTGGCATATTCAGAATACAGCCATTGTAGCCTAGTGGTATAGGCCCTTGCTTTGTAAACCCGAGGTCGTGGGTTCGAATCCCATGTGGGAACAATTACTTTGTGTTGTCTCTTAGTTGAATTGGGGCAATGCCGGCTGATCACCCAATTGTCTTAAAAGAAAGATAATCCATGCGTCGGATGGGAGTATAAAAATTAGGTCCCGCGGCTAATCTCTCCCCGGTCGTGTCGGATATCCGTCCCATTGGGTTTTGGGAGTCAAGGAACAGAGTGCGTCTATCTCTGCGCGTTCACCTGCGCACTATATTATCTCCTGCGCAGTTGGCTGATCTCTGAGTAGATTGGCCGCCGTGACCGAAATTCGGTCTGGAGGACTTTATATTCAGTATAAGGTAGCTGAAAGACGTATTATTCTCGAATGTTCGTATTTAAACACAAATTACTTGTTTGTCTGCACTTCTTCCATGCTAAAGGAAAATGCCTGATTTATATCTTATGCCGGAGAAATAACAAAATGTAATGTTACATGAATCACTATTTATATATTGTGGGAAGTCTCGAGCTATAATAACTAGCTGCAATTTTAAAGCCAATCCATTAGTTGATCATACTATCAGTCCATACAAAATATGTTATGTGTAAAGATTCTAGTTGAAACCAACCACTATTCGTTGTAGTTTAGTTCTGTGTGTGTTAATATAGATTGTAATAAAACCACTGTAATACATATAGTATCCACTAAAATTCAATATATTTATATATACTGCAGGTAATTCCCGCTTTTATGGAATTTTTAAAATAAAGCGCCCATTTAAAGATCTCACAGTGGTCAAATTTTATTATTGTAAATTCCACCGCATAAACTTTTACAGCATTCTAAATGTAATACTTGTCAATTCGCGCAACATTTTTGAGAGAGTTTACATTTTAGATGTTTATATATTATGTCATTCCGTTTATTTTTTTCATGTAGTGTATTTTAATGCATATTGCATAAAATGTATGCACTTCTGTATTTTACTTTAAAACGTTCCAAATTCCTTGATCTTCCATCAACTCAATAATATATAATATAATATAGAAAGAATTACTAAGTTTTTGCTCCTTATGAATAAAACTATCACGACAAATTCTTTCGACTCTATAGCGAAAATTTTATATACACAAATGATTATATTCAAACAGTACATTAATACAGTATGTTTTAAAATACTTCCAATACGTTTTCAAGACTGTTCCCTGACGTCGAAACAAAATGTTAATACAGGATGTTTGAAAATGCATTCAAGACTTTCCTTGACATTGAAACAAAACATTTAATACAGTATGTGTCAAAATTCTTCCAATACTTTCCCTGAACAATGATAAAGTTCTCCAGGCCTAATTACGGCCACGGCGGCCAATTTACTCCGAGATTAGCAAACGCGCAGAGTTATAGTCCAAAAGCGTACGCGCAGATACAGGTACACTCGCTGTTCCTTTACTCTCATGGCCAGATGGAATGGAAATCCGACACGACTGGAGAGAGATCAGGAGCTGGACCGACTTTTTACATGCCCATCCGATTTTGAGGCAATCGAGTGATCACGCATTGCCCTAATCCAACCAAGAAACAACAACACACAACAACAGACTTTTAAGGATGTCGAATGGCCATGTCTAGCCTTTTCTTTTTTCTCTATCCACCTCTATCCCCTCCAAATCCTTAATCCCGACCCCATTCTTTCCAATAAACCTATTCAATCCAGTTTCCTAGGTTGACAACGCACTCGCGACTCTCCAGACGCAGCGTGTGTCTACGGGAAACAGGATCACTTACCATCAAGTGAACAGTCTGCTCGTTTGTCTTCCCTTCCATAAAAAAATTAAGAGTTTTGTTGCCCTACGGGATTCGAACCCACGACCTCCAGTCTACAAAGCAAGAGCCCATACCGCTAGGCTACGGAGAGAAACAATAATACAGCGTGTTCCAAATGCCCCCAACACCCATCAGCGTACATCGAATAACACACATTCGGACGGACAGGTGGGGGCCGGTTGCGGTCAACCCAGATGAGACGGGCAAGTGCATCTCCCATTACGGCACGCGGTACTGTTATCCGCATAGCGACATGTGGGTCGAACGCTCGGATTAAAATCGTTCGCGGCCACGCCGAATTCGCTCGCCGAACATAATTGTGGCCGCATTCGGCTGATGGGTGCTTTTTTACGGTTCACTCCGGTCCAAATTTATGTTAGATTAGATTTTCGGGGCGTAAGTGGAATACCGTGTAATAACCGATTTGTAATTTAAGAATTATATTGAATTTACTTTGAAGTAATACTTTTGAAACTTAAAGCGTTGGATGAATGAACTAAGGTGATGATGATCATTTTTATTATCTTGCATTTATTTTGCAATGTTTGTTTAGAGCCATTTTTTATGGAAAGGAAGGCAAAGGAGCACACGGTTCACCTGATGGTAAGCGATCCCGTCGGCTTCAACAATATCCGGAGAGTCGTTTTTAACCTGGGAAGTTGAATCGAATGAGGTCGGGATTAAGGATTTGGAGGGAAAGGGAGCGGGAAAAGAAAAGGGAAGACATGGCCATCCGGCATCTTCAAAAGACATGCATACTTTATTTTATGCCGACTTTATAAGGGGCGGTGGTACTTCCTCGGGCGAGCGCAGCCGTAGAAGAGATTTTATGCTCTACCAACTCCTCTCCTCAGCAAATTGAGCTATAATTTAGCATATATATATTTAGTTTAAATGATATTGTACGTTTAGCTAAGTGACGTCATTCGTAATACAATATAGCGGACTCCTAAAGACACCGGCCAAGTTATTTATGTACCCTAGGATATGAATATCGATTAAACGAGAGTAGAGATGAATTCAAAAATAGAGCTATTGAAAACATTTTTATAATTATATTATATAGCTTTACAAAGAACAAAGTTATAGGATAGTATAATACTTTTCTTTGTAGCAAAACTTAACATCTAACATTTCAAGTGGTATTCTTCTGAGGCCTTTTTGCTTTGAATGCCTGAAAAAGTCTCGAGGGCATTCGCTTCCCATGAGGAATAGCCCCTCTCCATCATTAATCCATCATAAATAACATCAGTATTCCATTTTTAACCATCGATCGAGTAAAGACAAGTTTATTTTAAAAACAAACTAATGAACAGATTTTTTTTAAAAAACTTTATGAAAAATTTTTTTTTTAATTATTTCATAAATGACAGAGATATGCGCAAAATACATAAAATCAATTTTGTTATTTTGATTTAAAAATTGAACTGACTATTAAACCGACATTGCTGCAAATTTTATGGGACCATTCTAGAAGAATACCCTATTTATATCTATATATGATTTTTCTACTTATCTAATAAGATAGTATATGTTTTGTTTTATAATGGTGGTTATGTTAAACATTCAAATTGAGAACCTTCCTCGGTTTTTGAAGACGGTTAGATAGTATACTTATATCTAAATGTAAGTATACTTTTCTTTTCTATAAGTATATTTATATCTATATATGATTTTTCTACTTATCTAATAAGATAGTAAATGTTTTGTTTTATAATGGTGGTTATGCAATACGCGAAGGAAAAACTATCAGTTTTTTTACAAAAATTCATTCAATGGAGAAGTATAATATTTGACATAGTTAAAGTTTTTTATAAAACATACGTTAGAAATTCATAAATTTAATAAAAAAAAAGTTTTTACACACACTACCACCGCCCTTAGAAATCTTATTGACAACCTCTATTTCCTTCCTCTTAGCCTTTTCCCAAGTTACTTGGGGTCGGCTTCTAATCTACCCGAATATTACCTGAAATTCAGTTTTTACGCAGAGCGACTGGCATCCGACCTGAATTCGAAGGATGGATTAGTTGTCAGTATATTAGAAGGCACTGACATCGTATAACGACTGCCAAAGATGTTCTTAGCAACCGAGACCGACTTTTTCCGACGCATGGATCATCTTTCTTTTCAGGCAATCGGGTGCTCAGCCGGCATTGTCCTAACCCAACCAAGAACAACAACACAAAGTCGTTGTTCCCCCGCGGGTTTCGAACCCGCGACCTCCGGTTTGAAAGCAAGTGTCCGTACCACTAGGCTACGGAGGTGATGTACAATTAAATGTTTGTAACACAAACATTTAATTGTACATCGGTTTCATAACATAACGTAAAAAGGTGAAATTTCGACAATTGCAAGTTGATAAACGGATCACTGCATAATATCTTGATATAATAAGGCATTTTCGGTTCGAGCAATATACTCATGGCATATTCTATAGCAGCCTTTTTGCTTAAAATGTTTGAATAAGACTCGAGGGCATTCGTGCCCCATGAGAAATAGACCCCATCTATCATTAATAACATTAGTAATCCATTTTCAACCATCGATCGCGCTCTCCCTAACCACTTGAAATAGCGGCTTTGCGAAAAATATTTTTCTATTTAGTCACTTGTTTCGTCGTCGTCTAAACAATACTGTATGCTACGTTACAACAATAGTATTCATAAGATACACGAATACAATTTATTGTATCGATGAATATCAAAATAGAGGTAAAATTATAAATGGACCAAAAAAGCTAATTAAACATATTAAAAAAAATCAAACAGTAGTAAGATATTCTAAGAAGTAATTTACATAATCAATAATGAGTAATTTAATCTAAAATACGACTTCAAATGCTATCTATTGGATTTAATCTGTATTTGAATGTTTTTTTCACTAATATCCGGCTTATTTGTATCCTAAGTATTTATGCAAATATTTATACCATGAATATCTAACAGTAAAATCGTCGCATTCCTTCACGATATCGAAAATTCGCGAAACTATATTTCCATATGCCACTTAAGTAAACGTAAACCGTATACGTCACTTTTAAATCACCGTAAAGAGTTCGAAACGTCGGATGAAAAAGTTAAAAATAAACCGCGATAAAATCCGCAGTTGTTTAATTTAAAATGTCCAATATTTGCGTAAGTCTTAGAAATATTATCGTATACGTTACATCACTAGTCAAGCTGCACAGCACTAGCCAGTCGATATTTTCCCGCGCACACGTTCGTTGGAAACAAGGCGGGAGTGAGCGTACATTCTTCAGCCGCCCACAAGTGAAATCATCCAGTCATTCAATTGTTCAATTTAGTCGCGTCTCTTGCAAAAAAAAACGTCATGCTCTCGAACCGCAGTAGTTCCGATTGACGTCTAAATACGCACATCAATATTTATGACATGAAATTGCTAGTGTTTTTTACTGAACTACAAAACGCAGAGGACTTAGTGCTATCCGCGACGCTCGACGATTTGTGCATCGGTTTATGGATGGCATTATGCATTATTGTTTTTGCAATCGTCGGTTGTCTATTCAATTCTAAACTGAAGAACTTATGGATAGCTCAAAATTGAGATAGCCGCATTGCGTAATGCTCTTCTTTATTTCAGAGCGCGTTAAATTATTATAATATTTAGTTTTATCTGTAATAACTTTTTGTTTATGACTGTTCGAGGCTACAAAAAGATTGATGTTTTCCTTAATATTGTTTACTTTTTGAAACTGGTTACTCACTCACTTACTTGCTGATATATTGTAATATCTGGAATCGCGTTTTATGTAATTATTTAAACCCTATATGAAGTTTAACTAATATATTTGTCTTTATATTGGTTTATTTATAGGGTAGTGTATAAAATAAAGTAAATGCTGTAAAAGACGGCTTGGTCTGGATGTGTTGTCGATGAGTTTTTAGGCTTTTAAATTAAGATTGCTTTTCTGGTCCAGGTGGTCCACATCGTAAATACTAAAAGTCCTCCTGACCGATTTACAGCCCCGGTGGTCAATCTTATTTGAGATTAGCCAACTGCGCAGCAGATATTATACTGCTCAAATGTACGCTCAAACACAGGTGCACTCTCTGTTCCTTTGCTCTCATAGCCTGATGGGATATCCGACACGACCGGAGAGAGATCAGGCGCAGGACCTACTTTTTACATGGCCATCCGACGCATGGATAATCTTTCTTTTCGGGCAATCGGGTGATCGACCCACATTGCTCTAATCCAACCAGAAACAACAACATAAAGTCATTACACACGCCGCGGGATTCGAACCCACGACCTCCGGTTTACAAAGCAAGGATCCACACCACTAGGCCACGGAGGCGATCAATAACTAACTGTATGAAGATATATACTTGAATTCCTTGTTAATTTAACTTAACATTTATATTTTAAATATATAGTTATTCAGTGAACTCTACGTATCTGCGAAAATGTCATAAACTTATGAGAATTTTATGATAACCTTATGCATTTTTTTACATAAAATCGTAACAGCGACTGCCTTGAATTTAACGATAACGTATTTTAAATACAATGCTACATATCTATATCCTGTGCAAAAATAAACTACGCCAAGTGGCATCACGCCCTGTGTGTACAACGGAAAAGAACAACCACGGTCGGGTGAACGGTAGCGTCGTCTGACCTATATAGTCTACCCTCGCGTTACGCGGAATCTATAAATAGTTAACTACAAGACAAACCAAATATAGCGTGAGCGAATAACGCTCAACACATACGTAATATCAAAACAACTCGCACACATTCTCTAATTACTTAAGTACACCTTCGTACTGTCGGCATGTGTTTACCTGCACAAAGCTGTGTAATATAGTTCAACTAGGGATGTGCTAACGCGTTATCGAGATGCGAAATTTATAGCTTCAAATTTTAATATATTTTTTTTATCTCAGACCTATAGGGTCCTATCGCTAGACAAATGCCTCCATTTTTTGCCATTCGTATTAGTTTTATTGATATTTATACAAAAAAAAATTTAATGAATATGCTGTACCGTAATCTTATCCAGTGCACAATTTAGACGAATAATTTCTTTTATTATTTAAATTATTATTAGCAACAATTTCTTTTTAATAAATTAAGTAATCTATACCATATATCAAATAATTTTATTATTTTTATTCATGTTTGTTTATATTAATGTCAACCCGATAGTGTTCATTGATCCTAAATAAATAGAATCTAATGAACAAAGTAATAGTTCAGCTTATTAATAGTTTGTTTAAAACATATAAAGATTTAAATTAATAGAAACCAAAATATATATTTTTTGGAATGGACAAACATTTATACATAATAGAAGAAGTTATATGATGATATAGTATAATTATTTCCAACTTATTTCGAGCGATATTCATATTTATACTCTTATATAATTTAAAATATAACCTCAAACTTTGCCCCTACCTTGTATGCCACGCCCGCCGTGAAGGATTTAAAATTTCATCTTTATACATTAGTATATTTTTCTTTTTTTAAATAATTGATTTACAACAAAAATATTTACAAAGAAATAAAACTAATCTAACGACAATAATCAAATAACCCTACACCACGCGGCGTGGTGCCAAGAACACTGGCTGCATTTCCTCGCTGAATGGTTATACTTAACCTTTGGGCGAGAAAAGCACCAGCCCTCTTGTCGCCAGTCACAACATTCGTTTTATGAAATAGTTCTTTAAAAATGTTTTGGTTCTTGGACCCCACAGACCTAACTCTCCATAGCAAGTGGCACAAATAGGTAGTCCGCACTGATAGACTCATATCCCGCACTGATAGATATCGTTCTCTAATGCCGCCCGGCATTACTGAAATTAAAAAAAATAAATAAATAGTTTTACATCTAAAATTATAACAGTTAATTTTGCATACCTTCAGTATTTAGCACGTCTTAGTCTCCTCAAAACATCTCTATGGACACAAAGGCTCGACCGTACAAACACGCTAGACGTGTTGACTCTACAATCAATACAGACAGCGAATTGCCACGCACGCCCGTGTAAAACGATTTTACCAACCTTTCACAACTTCGTATTTTACACCAAACTAATCTCTTTCAGAAATTAATATATGGATTTTTATTATTTTAGAAATGCTTAACAGCAAGGAATTAAAATACAAAAAAACTCTTACTTGTTAAAGTTATGTATGATTTATTTTTATTTGCAAATATAACCTTATTTGCAGGACATAAAGTTGGATTTACAAAGCAATATACAACTCGGGAAAAATTATGATTGAAGTTTTCCTTAAAGGAAATGTGTGCACAATTCGAAAGTGCCGCAGACGTTTTAAATCAATTATTTATATTATATCATTATAGATGTCGTCGTAGAAACGTTATTGGGTTTACAATTAAAATTGCTTACGCTAAATCTAACAAGTATTATTTTCGGAAAATATTACGAAACCGTCTTCAAACGCCTTAGAAGTGACCTCATGACATATGTAACAATTATTTTGATTTGAAAAATATACTATATTACCTATTTTTATCAAAATTTTACGGAAACACGTCCAAAATACATCCTTACTTATATTTTTTTTAAATTGGTTCACAATTGGCGAAGAAATTGGAGCACACATATCAAAAAAGATACAATTGAACATAATGATCTCCAAGTTTTAATCGGTTAAAATCACTAAAACCTCGCTCTGTATTTGTTAGGATTTATTTCAATCAGAAACCATAATATATATTTTTAACAGGGACAAATATTTAAACATAATAGTATCCTACTACCTAACTAAAATAAATAAGTTATATGAACATATAGTTCAATTATTTACAGCTAATTTTGAGCGAAATTCATACTTATGCTCTTATGGAATTTAAAACGAGCACAAGGGCCCGACCGCACAAACACGCTAGACGTGTTGACTCTACAATCGATACGGGCAGCGGGTTGCGACGGCCGTGTGAATTTTACGACTAAACCCTCACAACTTAGTTGCAAGTTACTTAGAGCTAATATTCATCAAAAATTAATTCATAATTTTTCTTCATTTAGAAATGTTCACGATTACTTCAACGATATTCAAAAACACCTTCACTTTCGAAAGGCATGTATGAGACATTTTATTTTGTTATGCTAATTTAATCTTAAATGCAGAACATAAAGTTGTTTTTACAAAGCAATATCACGGGAAAATTATGTCTGAAGTGCTTCTGAAAGAAAACGTGTGCTAAATTTAACATTGTGTCACATTTAAAAGTCTTTTTGTATGTTAATACATTACTTATATGATATCATAGCCTTCATAACTTATTACTAAAGTTTTAGAATAAAAATTAGTAAAGCTTAATATTAAATCCCTATGTCTATCGATTATACACTTCGAGGGCTGTCACTAAAACGTCTGTACGGGCACGACCGTGCAAACACGCTAGAAGTGTTGACTCTACAATCGATCTCACGGGCAGCGGGTTGCCACGCACGCCCGTGTGAATTTTACGATTAACCTCCCATAACTTGAGGTCAGTTCAAGCTTTGACCGCAATTAAAAGCAATGCGACATATTGACGGTAGATTGCTTAAATAGAGAGGTGTTATGTTATGTAACTAACGTATTGTTTACGATGAATGAAGTTTTAAGCTCTTTTCAATAGATATTATAGAAAAAAGGAGATTTGAATAGTCCTTTTTTTAACGACGACTAACTGTCTAGTTTTAAAGTCTTGATTCGATAGACTGGTTTTTAAATTTACCATGTAAAGGTATTGGTATTTTTACTGCAGTTTTTTCTATTAAAAAAGGCTTCGCTGTTTCTGACGTTTTTAAATGAGCTGTTCATGTCTGTTAGTAATTTTGAAGATATTGCAATCAAACAAATAAAAAGGTTTAATGGTAAAATTATTGGTCTATTCAAATCTCCTTCTTTTTTATGCTTAAAACTACATTCAAAGTATACAATACGTGCTTGAACATGAAGTAGCTATAGCATATATAGGGAGTGGCTTTTAAGGAGCAGCTCGCAAATGAAGGTGAGCAATATTGATCTAACAGCTTTTGCCGTCACCCTCTAAATAGCGAGCCAAATAGAGAGCCTGAGCAAACTAATCGTAAAGTATGGGGACTCGCAAAACCGCGCGTATTCTCGAAATATTTCATAGGATTCCTTTAAAGTGAAAATAATAATTTAAAAAAAAAGTATATTATTAAGATAGGAATGACAATTATATTTATTGTACACTAAATAGCAGATACTACGCATAATGAGTTTTGTGATTAATATGTTATTTAACTTATGATATTTCCAAAGACAAGTTAATTTAAAGGAAAAGTTGTTAAGTTTTTTTGGCTTGTTCGTTTTTTTTACATTTGACGAAGTAAAAGGAAACATATAAAAGTAAGCTATAAAACAACTTGATTAAAGTTGTCCACACCACAAGTAAGATTTTTGATACCAAAGTGTTTAATAACTTTATCATTGGACTCATAGACATCAAATGACTAGTTTTCAAATACCATATATATTTTGTCTTGCATAGTAAACCTTTATTAATAATATTCTATATTAGAACCTGAATCGATAAAATAGACCGCATTTATGAGACGTCCGAACGGCGTGGTGTGTTGTGAATGGGATTGTTTTGGAAGTCCAGACTGTTATACGCTATGTGAATCGGCGCCTGATTTCATATTCTCTGAGAGTTTTGAATTATTAGCATTCCATGAATCGTCTGAAAGTCACTTGACACACACTATATATATTTAATAAAACCTACATAAATGTATGTAAATATATATCCTCACGACTTCAGATTTTTAATATATTAATGAAATTAAGGTCCGCATAAACCGTGTAACTAAATATCATTTAAATTAGAATTTACGTTTAAGTGTCGTCAACGCTAAATCTGTAACGCTAACCGTATTTACTTAAATTTGGAAGTTTTTAAACATATTTTAACGAAATTTTGTGGCTGGCAGTTTGCACGAACTTAATTTTTCTTTTGCAAGCTGCACTTAATGAATGTTGTTTGAGCGTTTGATATTGAATAAATACCACTGACACGTGATTGATATAACATCAATGTATCTCGCTGATCATAAGATATAGAAAATTTGCAAACGGATTAAGTTCTGCAAAATAAGAATTTACAGAGCTAAGGGTAGCTTCTGTAATAGTTAATATAACAAGACTTGTCTGCAAAAAAAACCTGTTTGAACTTGATACAACTTGGTACGGTTTGCCATATAAAAATGGGCACTGTCATTTAATGACATTACATCCTTTCAAGTTAAAACAATGCTGTACATTTGGATTACATAGTTACATGATGTCACTTATTTCATGGTAACCAAAAATTATTTTATCGCGATATCCTCCAAAACAAACAAACCACTTTTGAAGATAAATTGAGTAATTTTACACATCATTGGTGTTAATACAAGATACTCCCAAATTTAAAATTGACTTGCTTCACCCGTTACTTCAATCGTGATAATATGTACTTAATCATAAATAAATACATATTAATATATTTTTTTTAACAAGCTTGTATAGCCGTGTAGTGTTCTTC
>JAOCPS010340867.1:0-12660 GCA_025505425.1 Graphium colonna | reverse complement strand
TTGCAACCGCTGCGTGATTAATAAGGACTGAGCTAGAAATTTAAACATCCTAACAAGAAACACTACCTTCATGTGACCGTAACTAGTAGCATTTTAGTCATGTTACGAGAAGGGTAAAGAATTACATATTTTTCAAGATGGGCTGTTTTTTTTTGCTGAGAAAAGAAAACTTAGAACGGAAGAAGCCTATGATTGATATTATCAATCCTGAGGGATTGAATAAAGATATGGACCAATTAAAAGATGAGACAGATATATTTTTAGATAAAGTCGAAATGTAGACATATATTCAGATGAGACCGATGATGTCTTATCACCTGACTCATCTGATTGTGGGTGGGAGAAACCTTTTTGGCCGTTGTTTTAAATGATTAATAAAAGACATGAACTTATACTGTGTTATTAATAAACTGTTAAATTTATTTTATATTACACAACCGATGTAATTGCCGCTTACACAATAGGATAAATTTAATAAGCAAAAAATATTAATATAAAATTGGACATAATATTAGCATTTTTAAGACAAATGAAATTATTTTTGACGACATTACAATTTAACAAATTACAAACTATTAAATAGAGACATCCAACTTCAGGTTTGCCTAAGAAACAATGCTATGACTACAATACGAGACATGATCTTAACAACTTCACAAGATTTTATCTAAAATAATTTTATATATTTAAGATAAAAGCTTAGGAAACATGCATATTTATGAGGAAATAAAAAACATATTTTTTATTCTATTAATAATATTTTTCTTATTATAATTGACATTAAATTAACAAATAGCGAAATTTTTTAACTAAATTTAAGCAAATTACAAGAAATATAATTTTCACACTACCTTATTAACTTAAATAGGATACTTAAATGTAGACAATAACGATAAGAAAATATTTGATTATTATGAAGATATCATTTTCTTTAGTCAAAAACAAATTATTATAAGAAAATGTTTGATTATTGTGGAGATATCATTTTGTTTGTTCAAAGAAAAATTATTTTGTTTTAAATAAATTTACTTTCATTGACATAAAAAATCAAATAATTTCGACAGGAGTTGACATAATTTGTCTCAATCTATTTTGCTGAAAATTTTGTAAGACCATTTCGTAAGAATATCCTTTTACATTTTTTTAAATCTATTAAAAAAAAAACGACAGAATAAAAACAGAAACATTTAAATTGAGAACTTTCCCTTTAGAAATCCTTAAATAGATATATCTCGTTACGTCACTATTTTTTTAAATTTTGCTAAAAACTCACGATCGCACTTTAAAACCTGTTTTAGCAAATTATTTAATACATTTACAACTTATTGTATGCACAGTATTATTTTTGTGCTCTCTAGTGTGTTACATTAAAGTTGATAAGAAACTGTGCGACAAAAAGTATGTAACTGTTTAGATTTATAGTTTTTATCGTAAGCGTAACATATTGTAAAATATTCCTTTCGTTTAATGAAAAATCTTATATATTTACCATCACGATTTGTCGTTCTGGTTAACAAAAGAATATAATTGTCCCTAGAATGTATTGTCCTAGGTGAACTGATAATTAATTAATTAATTTTCAGTTCGCCTAGAGTGATGTTGTACTTTCTCTTCAAGTCTTCCATAAATTCTTGTTTTAGTAGCGTCAGGCATCTGTAAATGTAGAAAAACATGAAAACTTTTATAAATTAGGAAATGAAAAACTTCAAATACCTTAAATACATTAAAAAATATAATTATGTACGTAATTATAGATTACGAATATATAAAAGATGGACAAGAGAAAAGGGTGACAAAAGAAAGTGGGTAGGAATGGACATACGTAACTCAACGACTCAAGCGAAGTTCATTTTATGCTTGTTTTCTTGCGGACATCGGAGATTATGGTGTTTTATACGACCCGTATATCATTATAAAATTTAGGCTTTAACACTTTAAACACTAAGTAATATGTTATTGCGTAGGACCATCGGAAAATATTTATGATTGAAAAGGGAAACGAGTGAAAAACAGGTTAGGGGAACAATCTTACGAAACCTTAAATGTTATGCTCCACCTACAAGATTTTTTTATAGAGAAGGAGGAAAATGAGCAAACAGCCCACGGACTCCCGCAACACCAGTAGAGACACAAGAGCGTGGCCCCCTCAGAAGTATGAATAGGTTCTTATCTCAAAGGTCCCTAGGTCATATTGTATCGTCACTTGTAAAATAATGTATAAAATATTGAGGATATTAATCGAAATATAAGTTCATATTCACAAAAAATAAGAAGACTATAAACGCCTTAAAAGTGTACTTTTAGACATATCTTCTCCATTATTTAGATTTTTAAAAACAATCTACCGACACCGATTTTTATGAAAAAAATTTGGGACTATTTTGGAAATATACCGTGTCCTATATGCAAACTTTCCAACATTTCAATTAAACAACTTTACGTATCCTATCACGGTTTATTTTTATTTCTATCATCCGACGTTTCGAACCCTTTGCAGCGTTCATGGTTACGGGTAAGACTAAGGTATTTCAGGGAGAAGGCGGGATCTGGAACGTGCAATACCTGGCCGTTAAATTAAAACATGTCAAGCAAGTCCTGCGTAACAAGCTCAACGTACCTTCGTACCCTCAATCAGTACCAATCCACAATCAACGTCACAGTGACCGAGTGAAGCCAGCCACTGTAGAACGAGTACCTTCTGTCTTACCATATGTTAGAGGAGACACAGACAAGATTGGCTACATATTAAAGCGAGCCTCTATTAAAAATTTTATAAGCCGCTGACGAAAATACAATACATATGACGTTTTCTTCTCTTTTGCCATTTGACCAAATACATCCAGCAAAAACACGTGCTGTCATATCATGACGATGTACATCATTTTGTCCTGGTAGTAGCAATAGTAGTAGATATAATTTTCGCCTACTTTAGATTGCATGTAAAATTAATAAAAACATCGTCGTGCATATTCTCGCATGAAAGTTATAGCTTTCTATTAGTCTTCCTAGGTGTGATGTGGACTACCGATATACGATGATGGTAGAATGACATTTGTTTCAGTGTTGTTGATAATAGCATCGCGTAAATGTATTATTCCGCGCTGGTTATGTCGCAAGTATCGTAGTCGCTTATTCTCTATCTGCACGTACATGTCCACATGAATTGTTGGCAAAGCTCACGACATCGTAAAATGACATTATCTTGGACGCGTCGAAACATCAAACGATATGCATAATAATATTTCGAGCTAACAGTACAATCATTTAGTAGTCTCAGCTGGAAAATTTTCGTCGACAATGCGCCTGGTAAAAGGTGAATAAATATTGAAAGAAGGTAAAAGTCGCGTTGAGCACCGGAAGACGTCCCACCTAAGAAACATCCGAGAGTGGATCAGCATTGCCTACGTGGAACAACTGTTTTGGTTGGCTATTTATATGATGGAGTTCATGAAGCTGGCGGACAATTATCAGAATTGAAGAGGCAGTAGAAGAAGGAGAAGAAGCAACCGAAATAGTTCAAAATATAAGTGCTAACTAAATATAAGCTAACTGTCAACAATTTAATTCCACGTTCAAAATAAAAGTCCAAGTTTTTCAAAAAAGGGGTTCATTGCTGCCAATGTCAAATGAATCTCATATTTTTTTACAAAATCAACTTTATGGATGGGGGTAACTTCAATCGCACAAGTGGATGCACATAGCATGGATGCACGCTGCGACTACAATAACCTCAATTCACCTTTTGCCAGACGCATCGTCGATGAGCTAGACGCTTTGTTAAATGAGCACAATGAATTGTTAAAATTATTAAAATCACACATCCCCAAGCTCGAAAGAGACAATCACGTTATTGTCATCAGTGCTAATATAACACCAGTTGTAAAGCATATACGTAAATTTAACACACCTGTTAATGACGATGTTGCTGAAATCATGGTTGGCGACCTGTACGGTCAACCATGATGCAAGGCGAAAAATCATGATTCAAAGAACAAATAATAATCTTAAGTTCATTGTTTATGTACAACATTCATATAACTCTCTCTAATATCCGTTAATTTTTGGATATCCAAAAATTTGTGGATGGAGAGACGGATACTGCATAAATATTAACTAACGAGATCCCATAACATGTGGTCGATTCGCTATACGAACTATTAATTTAGTATTCAAAAATAAATCGTCAATTAATTTTAATATATATTATTACACGAGCCGAAACAAACAAAAATGTAAGCTCAAAAGATTATTATGTGTTTGATGGTTTGACGAATTCAAGATAACGTCTTTTTACAATGTCGTGATCTTTGCCAACAATTCATGGTGGACATGTACGTCTAGATAAAGGATGGATGACTACTATACTTGCGACATAACCAACGGCGTGCGGAAGAATACACTTACTTGCGAGATGCTATTGTCAACAACGCTGTAATACTGCTAAAATCGGTAACAACGTCATTCTACCATCATCGTACATTGGTAGTCCACGTCACATTCAAAAGTACATACAGGAAGCTAAGATTTTCGTGTGAGAATATGCACGACCATGTTTTTTTTATTATTTACACATGCAATCCAAAATGGCCGGAAATAACATCATTGTTACTACTAGGACAAAATGACGCACAGTCAGCATCAAATATATCTACACTGTCAGGGTTGTCAAATTGATTAACATTTGGCAATTATACATTAACGTTCAGTATTTCAAAAAAATCTTTTCACCCAGAGAGTACAGATTTAGTAACAATCCAAAAAAATTATAATCTACTACCGCTAACCAAACAACGAAATCCTCTACCTTGATATAAAATCCTAATTCAAAAATTAAAATTCAGTGCAGACTTGTCTTTGCATATGTCTATCTCACGTTTTATTCTGCGTGTAGAGGAGTACGTTTGTAATTACTAGATTCAAAAAGTAACAATTTTCGCAATCATATAAGATAGTTTTTTATCTCTTATCCTAAACAACCTACTTGATGTCATCAAGTATTATCACAAAAGCAGAATGAATATGCATTATTTGTCAATTAACTTACTCATGCTATTGCAATTTTCTAATCTTTCCTGGGGGATAAGTTGGCCGAAAAGGGAGATTTGCTGCAGTTTTCTGTTCCGGTAAGCTCTTGGGTTGTTTTGAGTTTTGGGCTTAGACTACTTCCTAGTGAAGTATATTACTACCTTTTTTTCGGGATTCACCTCTATCCTCCAGTCACAAAACCGTTTGCCGAGACAATTGGCCGCGCGTTGGAGATAGGCCGACATACGCATGAATGATCTGTGGGAATAGAAGAGAGCTGTATCGTCCGCAAAAAGTGCAAGATCGACATTTGGAACCTTCGAGATATCGCTGTGTAGAGCGAGAAAAGAAGGGGTGAAAGTACGGAGCCCTGAGGGACTCCTGACTTTATGGGGCGTTATAAGGAGAGGGTGCCCTCGACTTGAAATCGGAAGAAATGGTTCAACAAGTAGGATTGTATGGTGTGCACAAGCCTGGCACTGACACACTTTTAAAGCGTTAAACTTGAAAATCAAGCCTTCTTGCCAGACTTTGTTGAACGCCTTCGCGACCCCGAAGAGGGCTCCCGTAGATATCGGTTTGGGATGATTTAAGCCATCCAGAATGTGTACTGTCAGGCGATGTATTTGCTAAGGGCAAGAGTGGTTGGGTCGAAAGCCGAATTGCTCACCTGGGATTAGGTTGTTAGAGAAAACATGCTCTTTCAACCTCGCAATGATAATGCGTTCGTATATTTTCGCCAAGCTGCTGATGAGACTAATAGAACGGTAGCTCGGCGGTAGGTGTGCGGGTTTGCCTGGCTTAAGAATTACAATTAATGTGGCTTCCTTCCATTTGTCTGGAAAGGAGCCACTGGAGATGTATATATTAAAGACACTTACCAGGAGACAGAAAACTGGGTCTGGGAGGTGTTTAATTATTTTGTTTGAAATGTTGTCGGGGCCAGTTGCAGATCTAGGCTTTAGGCCTTTAATAATAATTTGACCTCTTCTGAGGTCACTTGTTTTAAGGTGTTCCCCTTCCGGCGATAAGGCCGCCCTATTACGGATCTCGACTTTCACCTTCGATAGGTGTACGCACGCGAAGGGCTACATCGAAGCTCTAGATTGTCCGCTAAGCATTCGGCTTTCTCTGAGTCATCTAAGGCAAATGAAACACTGTCGGCCCGGGCTAGCGGTGGCACTATCCTATAGGGTTTAACTGTCATCGCCTTCGCTAACTGCCCGTAGGCTGAATGCAAAGGCGTGAGTTCGCTAAGTAGGTAGTCCCACCTTTGTAGTTTGAACTCCGCAATTTGGTACTTGACCTCGTCTTGGAGACGCCGAAAGTGATCCCTATTTTCACGAGATCTGTATCGATCGAAGATTCTAATGGCTCTAGTCTTTTTTCGGAGCAGTTGACGGATATCGTGATGAAGCTGCTCATGTTGGTTGCCCGACACAAGCACCCTCGTTTCAGATTCTCCGACAGCTGATCGAAGGTGGAATTTGGGATAAGAGATGGCACGATTAGCATCGCAGATCGTTACAATATCTTTGGGTACGTTATTAAAGTTCTGGGGGTCCATCGCCCTGAGATTGGGTACAAGGTGATGCCAATCCGTAATGGTTTTAGTCATAGCAACCTCGCTAGCGTGCTGGCCCAGTTTCAGGATGACTGGCCTATGATCTGAGTATAGCCCGTGGATTGTTTCTACTGATATGGTATCAAGTGAAACATCCTTGAGTATACAGATGTCTAGGACGTCAGCTGTGTGTTCGTCGATATACGGATATCTGGTTGGAGTCTCAGTGGCTATAACATAAAAATTAAGGTCTGACTCTAGGTTATGGAGTTTATTTCCATTGGGATTACTTTTAATAGAGTGCCACGCACTGTGTTTGCTGTGTAGGCCTCCAGCTAGTAACACAGAGGGGTCTAAGTGGATAGGGATTATAAATCTTGGTTAAGAATGGTCTTATTCGGCGAAAGGAAAACAGATACCAGCACAAGCGGCCTGTGGCCGGTGAGAGTAATCCTTTACGCCGATGCCTCTATGTTAACTAAATCGGAGATAGCTATTGGACAGGCTTGGACTGACCTTTTAAAGTAAATTAGGGTACCGCCAAGGTGGCCTGTGAGCTGATCTTGGCGGATTATATTATAATTTGAGATTTTGGGGCCAGCCATACTAGGTATGAGGAATGTTTCCTGTACTAGCAATATATCTACATTATGATCGCGCACAAATTGTGCTATTTCAGCCTCTTAGAAAACAACAAGAGCCCCAGGCTTAATTCTTCCTTTGTTTGTGTTATTCATATTGTTCCCACGAGTTGTAAAGGCATTAAGGCCGACGATTGGGTTCGGAGAAGTTCGGATTTTATAGGCTAATTGCCCCAACTCATTAATGTCTATTATTTGCATAAGGTTGCAAATAAGTGTGAAGTCCTTGCCTACGGAATTCGAGGAAACAGGAGCTACGTTTATTGTTTTACCACTCTGCACGTGCGGTTTGATTGCTTGCGGCCCGACAGAGGGTATTATCGCGACGGGTGCAGGTGCTTGCGTAGGTCATAAAGCGGCGTCGTTTTGAGATTTATTGTTTTTTCAGTTGGGGCAGGCTTATTCCAGGCGTTTATGGTCGGTATTGGAGCGGGAACAAAGGTTTTCGTCTGTTTTGACGGTGCGGTCGCATTTTTGCGGGTCGCGGGTCTACGTTGCTTCTATAGGCCCTGTCGCAGCCTCTAGAGCTAGCTGGGTGTCCCTCCTTGAGGCAATTGACGCATTCCGGTGATTCGGTGGTTTCTTTCTCCCTCAGGCACTGCTGAGTGCCATGGTCCCCGGTGCATTTGACATACCTAGGGCGGGCGAAACAGTTTTTGTGCGTGTGGCCAAAATGTTGGCAGTTATGGCACTGCGCAACTATATCTTTCCGACGCGGGGTTTCTACGCGTATGCCTGAGAGGCGGTACACGTGTTTCATATTAAAAATGTTCTTACCCTCGGGGGTAAGATATTGTTCTACCGCGATCATATCCATATCAAGGCGAGATTTTAGGGTGTCGCAAGCGAGTCACTCTGCTAACGGGGTATCCCTGGGAACGAATGTCGGCGCTTAACTCGTCGACTTCGGTCTTTTTCGGGAGGCCCTTTATTATTACGCGTAATTTGCGCTCTTCCGGGAGCGCGTACATCATCCGAATCGTTAACATATACCCAAATATCGAGATATATGTCATTAGACCGGCATTGAATTTTTTTAGTCTCCATCCAGTTGTGGACGCGGGTCCATTTGCTTTTTTTATCTTGGATTATTACAGGCGGCGGGGGTTTTGACTTCCGTTCAACGATATAAACATTCGCATTTTGTCACAGCTTGGGTGTTTTCGGGGCACGTGGCCCTGAGTTTTTAGGTGGCACTAAGGGCATTTCAGTATAGGCCATCGGTTCCTCTTCGACATTTGCCGTGGGGCGTTTCTTGCCCTTCTAACGGCGGACGACTTCGGTGAAGCCGTCGTCATCCATGATCAGGACGGGAGTCTCGACTTTCATTTCCGTATCGGTTGCTACCGACACCAGGTCGGGACTGCCGGCACAAACAATAGGCGAGTTGGTTGATTTCGCGGTGGCGGAAGGCGAGTCACAACTTTGAGCTGGTTTGGGCGCGGGTTTGGGCACGGGCTTTTGCGCGGCTTGTTTGGCGGTTTTGGCTTCAGCATCGATTAATGCGTCCACGATTTAGTTTTTTCAGCTAATTGGTATCCAACGTTAGCAAAGAAGAAATTAACTGCGTCTATCTATTTTTGGGAATTGTTATGTAATTTTAAAAGAACATCCTGTTCATTATTAGCCTTATTTAAACTAGCCAACCGTTTAATCGTTTTCCAATTTTTCTTCAGATCTTTGGACACCTTTTCAAGCTCACTCTTTTATATATGTAAATATATGAAGTCATATCTTAAAATATGACAATTTTAAAATTTCATTTTCTGGGGTTTGTTTGACCACTGCATGCATTCTGTCCCTTTTATTAATACATTTCATAATACCAGGAGTAATTGAACGGTTTTAAATGTCTTTTACGACTCGAGATGGGTATTAATTGTGTATTGCCAATTATGGCGTCTGATATAAATTTGATAATAACATGGGCAAATGTATTCGGGTTGTTATCTAATTTATCAATATCAAGATGTTTCATTGATTCGATAATATTATTCCAATCTACTTTTGCAGCTATGTTATGAGCTTCACTAATTGCGATTTCACCGTTTATTATCAATAAAACTGGTTTGCGATCTGTAATATGTATATGCATTATGCAATGTGTATGCATTTAAAACATGTACACTACAGCTACGTTGCGTTTTTAGTAGAACATAGTACAGGAAGTTATTTTCCCGTATAGGAAGTAGGTGTGCTGATAAAAACCCTAACTTCGCAGTTAGGTTTAAATAAGGAGCTGCATTCCTATCATTTGAGTTAGAGTTTATGTTAATATTAATATCACCTATAATTGCTAGGTTTTCGAAAGTTCTGAGGTTATTTGTAGTAGTTTCTACTGACTCAAGAAAGGAGTCTATAGATTCAAATGGTGGGAATCTGTATAATTCAATTATCGCTGTTGATAGCCCAAGTTTTATAACCATACAGTTGGCACCTTCAAAATTTGGTTCTTCGACGATGCAATTTAATTCTTATTTAACATAAACAATAATTCCGTCATTCTGATTTTTATATCCCCGCGTAAAATGTAAATTGTTGTTATGTAACTGTAGGGGGATTTTAGATTCGGATGTCCAAGTTTCTGTTGGGAATAAAGATATAAATATAAGATATATATCTATTTATTTATTTACACTTTTGCACAAATATTATACACAGACGGACTTAATGCCTGATGGCATTTTCTCCCAGTCAAACCTTTGGGTGGTACAGAGAAAAACAGGTAGGTGCTAAAAAAACCTACTTTTAAAATAAAAAAAAAATATTTCATAAATACGTAAATATCTTTTGTATAATACGTAACTTATCTTGAGAAATGGAATCAATCTGCCGACATACTACTAAGCAAATGCTTTCAAACTTTGGCTTTAAAAACTAAACGCTTATTAGCCATCCTGATCTCCAGAGGAAGTGCATTCCACAAAATATTCTCGTATCTTATTTTTACTTATAAGTATTGCCCATTAAAATAATTCAGAGGATTTAATTTTTTTTTCGGGTATTAAAAAAATACTAAGTAAAATAATGATAAAGTATTTAAAATCAGGGACTCAATTTTTAAAGATTTAAAAAGTCGGTTATAAAAAAAAACCATGATAAGATAATAATGCCATTGGCGTTTTATCAACAAATCTCAGACCTGGCATTAGTATGTGTCTGTAGTCTGGCAAAATCTCTATATAGTTAAAACTACAACAAATATTTTAATTAAACGATGGTGCGCCAATTAGAGCATATCGTGTCATGAAATAATGTAGTCTGGTCTGCATTGTTCATAAAATAAAACGTAGCAAAAATAGTCGGTAATTCTGCAATCGCGTGCTGTAATATCTCTATGTTTTATCTCTTAATGAGTTGGCATGTTTATAAAACTTTGTGTCTAACAGTAATTGTACTTCTTTTAAATTTAAGCTTTATTATTTGTTCCTTCTTAACGGAACTTCAATTAAAATGTTGCATAAAATGCTTAAACCATTTGTATTTTACTGTTTATGTAACGACTGTTACGTTATCATGACTAACCATCTAAACTAGGATATATTTCAAATAATTTTATAACATTTAGCTCAACTAAGGAAAAAAAACCTATTTAAAAATTTTAACTCTTTTTTTATTTTTTTGATGTGTGCACTTATTAAAATACTTTTTATAAAGATAATGTATCCCAAAATCCATGCATTCTTATTAAGCATTCTTCGTCATGGTATACATTAGCTTGCATTCCCGTCCATGCAAGATAATGCATACCATGAAAAATAAATCTGTACGTTAGCATAAGTGGAAATACAATCACGAGAGAGCATATTAAATTAAGTGTAACGGTATAACCATTAATTGTCCATTTAAATAAAAACTCCGTAAGGTGATGAATTACGTCTATGTTTACGAATTGTAAAATTACTAAATTTGTCTTTTTAAGGAAAGAATGACAAACGAGCAGACGCTTCACCTGATGCTAAGTGATCTTGTAGCCCATGGACCTGCGCAAAATATGAATAGTTGCGTGTTTATTGCTAGTCCGGAAATTTGGATATAATATTTAACTTGGATATGATAATTAGGTTAATTTAGTAGAATGGTTCAGGAATAGAACAGGATAGGGAAAAGAAGAGGGTAAGAATGACTAACCAGCAACCCCAAAAGCCAGCATATTTTATTTTATTCCGATTTTTTTGATGGGTACTGATACTTCCTCAGAGGAGCGCAGCCATGGAAGTTCAGCAAGAGTTGTATAAAAGATGTTATGCTCTGCCTAAGTTTGATTCTGTAAGGCGTTGATGAATAGAACTCAATATGATTGATCTAAGAGAGCTGTTCGTACGTCGAGCAATAACTTCTTAACATTTCGTCATGACAACGTTATTTATTCTATATACAGTGTCCTCTACCTAATGTGTCTGTAGAATATCTGTAATAATTAAACAATGCTGCCGTAGTTGATCTATACGAATATTACAAAAACGAAGATTTTGTTTGTGTGTTTAAAATCTCAGGAATTTATGTGTGGGACAGCCCATTTATATTCGAAAATATTAGTTCATCACGCTAACACGAAAGAGAGCTTTAACCCCACGATTTTCTTTGCTTTCGGGGTTGCTCCAACTAAGCTCGGCATATATGTCACAGTTCCGGTGTGGGGCAGTGGAGCAGGGAACAGGTTCTCCCAAAACAATCATGTCCCGAGAGGACCTGCATCATCCGGTTCAAGAAAAAAACCTATTTATTTCAGAAACGCTCATTTTCCTTCTTTGACTCTATAAAGTTAAACTCATAAAGGTGATAGAAATTGGTGACAAAATATCATGAGAGGCGCTAAGATTTCTACCGAAAAAAAATTATTATGATGACATAAAATTTAGTGAAAATATATTTCATAATATTTTTCCAGAATACTGCATTAAAAACACCAAAGGGTGTTCATAAACGTAAGCGTTTGTTTTATATCAACTAACTTAATTTCTGAATTTTTATTACAATTCAAACATTCGTGAATTAACAATTATTAAAGTTAGTTTGATTACGTATAGAAGCCTTCGGACCAATTTTCATGCAAATTTTATGATACGTCATACATCTAAAAATAAACATAGAGTTGATCGTCTTTTTTAAAGTTGGTTTATATATATATATATAAGTTCAAGACTGTGTTCTATATTTTTTTTGTATATCGATGGTTGATATAAATAAATGATTACCATGAAACGTCAGTAGTATTTTAAACATTAAAGGGTATGTAAAAGAATTATTTTTTTAAAAAGGTTTGTAGTATTAAAAACGAAATAAAAAGATAAAAAGTCACTATATTTCAAATGCAGAAATCGATATTTTAATTTTCTACTGCCAGATTATTAAGAAATATCATTTTATTCAATATGTAAAATGGAAGTCCTCTTTAGTAAGCAGATATTTGCGTACTTAGGAGGTTTA
>JAOCPS010340757.1:0-12660 GCA_025505425.1 Graphium colonna | reverse complement strand
CAATAAATACATTTTTAAATAGTAATGTTGTGTCATATCCTTGATTCTCGAAATTTTCAGTGCCGCCCTCGTAATAGTGCTGTATAATTTTGCGCTATGACTCCCTTAAGATGACATTATTATGATAACTGCTATTTCTGTCTATTTTCCTTTGAATTAATGCCGCTTTGCGTTTTTTGAGACTGTGAAAATAAATTCCATGGCCTTTCTACTTATAAGAGAGAGGAAAATATCAAATAAATATGCTTCTATAAGTAGGATTATATTATTTAATATGTGGTTTTGAAATACAAGTAACTTCGCAAAGCTCGATATAAACTATGCTTCAGAACTATTATAAATGAAAATTCTTATAAATATTGTGAACAAAAAGGTTTTGATTACTGTCTTTGAAATAAGACGTCATCGAAATTGACTTTTTTATTTTCTTATTTAGTATTTTTACCTACAAATTACACATAATCTTTAGCTTATTGAGATAGAAACAGCAATTTTTATGTCCGTAACATAGTTGCCAGTAGAAAAAATACAGAATATAACTGAGTACCCCTTACAATGATCTAGTCTGTAGTCCTGTTTGTAGATCTAGATATACTGATATCAGATAATCGTCTTTTTTATATAATACCAGACGTTCATGACAAATATTTAAATGGCAAATATCATGGATTTAATATAATTTTAGAAATAAAACTGTTGACTTTATAACGTAAGGTTATATGTACTTACATTATTTTTATATATAATATATGCATAGCTACGATTCAGCAAAAACAAATTAATTTTTATATTTGTGCCATAATCTTTACGCCATCAACTATATTTTGTATCATTCCATAAAAACAGAATAGACGGAGATTTATCCCAACCATTCGTAAAAGTTATGATAAAATCGTTTTTCTTTGGATCAAAATAGTGGTGGGATTCTGTGTTTTCGCAGGATTTTTAGAAAATATCCGTGAATTATGGAGCTTAGTTATTTCGTGCTTAAGTTCCAGCAGTACCTTCGAGCTTGCTTGTCATTGTTATTGACGAAGTTTGAACTGCACGCTTGATTTAAGAAAGTAATGTGCTATAGAAATCTTCACGTCGCGGTTGTAATCGTTGGGTTAAAGTATTTAATTTGGCTAAGAAATGAAACACAAACTATTGGCCACTAGCTTATTTCGCAATGAAAGTTTTTTTGTTGTTTCCAGTTTTAGGGATACGGCTTTTTAATATTTTAAGTGTAATCCAACTTGGATGAAATTTTTCGACTTAATTTTTTTTACTTTAATACTGCCAATCTCCCCTGCTCCTAGTACAATTTTCTGAACAAAAGACGTGGCTCTAGCGACAGAATCATGACGGTGTATTTATATACAGAGTTATGGGCACTGTTTATTTTTATAATTGCATTTCAAAACTTAACTTTTAAATAGTTTAATACTCAAAACAAATGACAAATTGTGGTGAGTGATAACAAAATTTATCGCATTTGTTAACAAGATGCGACTACGCTTGACCAAACCAGCTTCTGAAAATAGCATTTCAATGTAAACCCTACCGTCCGGTGCTGAAAGATAAAGTCTAGCAAACTTTGAAAACTGCTGGTACTGATTCAAATTGACTGATCACGAAATGTATGGGTCGCGGTTGCATCCGATTCCAGATATCTTTAAGAAAAAGTCGACCTCGTTAGTAATTGGCTTTTATTTTTATTGGTCGCTACAAACAATAATATTATCCTTTGCATTTTATTGAAATATTTTTAAAAAATGTCATAAGCTGCACGTGTGAATTTGCATCCAGTTTCATGTTATTTCATTAGTTTAGCAGGTATTGAAAACGGTGTTGATCTATTATTGTCAAAAGAAGATAAGTCGTAAGTTTTTTTTATACTCTACCATGATTTTCTGTACTTTGTAACATAATTTCACTTAATCCTATGGTCTAAAAAGTAAGCAATCAGTTTTTGTCAGTTCGAATTCTCCTGTGATGATTTTAATAGACTTTACATTTCAGTTTTAATAAAAGCTCTCTTACAGGTAGGTGAGTCCGAATTTAATAAGTAACAGCGAGAAAATATTCTGATCGATTTTTTTTTTTGATTTTTTGGTACACCGGTACAGAAAGTTGCCAACACAGCACAAATCTCATACTAATTTTGTTGACGACAGTACGAATATTTTATTGTACGCGATAAAGGGCCGGTTATCCGGTATCCAGATATCCTGCATTCCAGCCACCTAGCCTGCTGTATATTTTGCATCCGATATCTGGCCAAACCATCATCCATTTTATCCCTACTATAGCCACGTAAATGCTAGAATAACAAATATTAATCCTGATAATGAGCAGCAGTGCCGTCAGTAAAAGATATTAACAAGTGCTGACTCGGATATTAAAATATTTTCCACCATGAGGACCAAGGCAGATTAAAGCCCTCCAGTTCCCGTAGTTGCATGATTCCTAGCCAAGTTACCGACCATAATAACGGTGCAACGGGGGTGCTTAGTATCCCGGTGCCATTGCACTATGACAAAGTATCCCAAACGTGTTTATTTGGCATTGTTCAAAAGACCCTCTATGCTGCTGTATGTTACCTTACCAAACTAGAAGTGGAGCTAAGGGGAATTAACTGGCACATTTCTCTCATATTTTTGGATATCCTAAAATAAAACGAAAATACCATAAGACTAGATGCTGTTTACTTACTCCTCTTCTAAAAAGCCATTATTTTCCGAATCTTTTTTAAAAATAAGTCAGACAGAAAGTCTAGTGGAGAATTGGTAAACTGTTGCTACCTTAAAATATTATTAATTTATTGCATTAAGCATTAATTTAATAATTTAAAATAAAGATTTACTCTAACATTTAGCTCCATTTATTTTAAATATTTTTAAATCTTTGGAATTAAGACGAATAACCTAATATTAAGCGATAATTTTTACTTCTTTTCACTTTCTATAGACGTTTCTTTACCAAACAAACTTAATTTTTTGTCGTTTCAGTATAAGTAAGTTTAGTGTAAGTCGGGGATTCAGTTATTTATTCAGAAAATTAATTATATCGATTTTAAATGTAAAAAGCAACAGCCTATTTTTTGAATTATCACACTGCTAGGTAAAGGCCACCTCTAGAAGGAGGACATAGCTCACCACGCGGTCCAAGTGCGGATTGGCGAACTTCACTTTGGAGATATTTCTTTTACTTCTGAGATATGCGGGTTTCTTTATGATATTTTTCTTTACCGTTGGGCAAGTGGTAATTCAGCACTTAAAATTTCAAATAAAAATAATAAATTATTGTAAGTGCCAGCACCGGGTTAACGGGGGTTACATGTAACCATCAATAAAATATGATTTTATTTCTTTATATTGGTGTTAGTTTTTTTCTTTATATTATACACGCTTAGTGCTATTCATATTTTATTCACCAATAAAATATGAATAGCACTAAGCGTGTGTTTTATAAGTTAAAGCATAGCCTTTGAAAGGAGAAATATTTATGTTTTTTTACTTAGTTTTTATATTGACTCTGAATAAAATTGTAAAGTGAAGTGGCGGGAACGCGAACTCAAACAACTTCCTCAACAGAATAATAAAGAGCGAGAAAACAATAGCCTTGGCGAGTATTGTAGTCAGCAATGCATTAAATGTGTTTTCTACGTTTTAGCTTGCTTATTAAGCATTAATTGTAATATTTATTTAAATTAATAAAAATCACTTTTTTTATAATATGAAATACAGAAATGGCTATCACTTTATGCAAACAATGATTTGTTTAGGTATAACAAAACTGAATCACATATTAAAGGAATTTAAAGACTTAAAGCAAAATATGTCCTTTAAAACAATTTATAAGTTAAGGATGTAAATATTGAAAGTTTTAGGCCATTTTATTACAAAAATTTATAGTGAAAAAAATTGTGAAGCCAAGTCTGGCCTTCTGTACAGCAGCAATCTGAGTTACTAAAGTTTTATAGTTTGCGCGCAGAATGAAATGACTATGACTTCTTTATTTGAAAGAACATCGCGCTCCTAGTAATTTTATTTTTATGCCATAACTGTCAGAGTTTACAAATAAACAAGGTAAGTTTTCAATTAAAAAAGAAAATATTGGTATATATTGAATATCATATTTTATTTTATGATTTTTTTTTTTTGCAAATGTTGGTGTGGTTTTGTCATTATTTTTTCAAGATCTGTCGCTGAGATTGGGCTTTTACTTTAGCGACAACATGAAAGTGTTAATACTTTATAGTAGACTTTATTTAATGTGCGTAAAAAATAGAATTAATTAATTACAAAATCACGACAAAGAGACAATATAACTAAGTCTAATTCCTGTTTGTATATATCTTCTTTTTTCCATATCCTATATTACCCATAACTTTATGCTACATTTTTTATTTTTTTGTTAGTAACACTAAAGTAGCTTGGCATTAATAGTTCTTACAATCGTATACTTAATGTTAGAAGTAAATATTTAGTACAGTGACAACGATAGTATGTAAACGCTAGTAAAATGTGTCATTTACATTCTGACCTGTCGCTCATTATAGAGCTTTCACTTTCATTCTTTTGGTAATCAACCCGCTTTGTCCTTCCCTAAGAAACAACAGCTCAAAGTCGTTGTCCCCGATACTCTGGGTAAGAAATACCGTCGTATTAAAGATTTGTTTGATGAGAATGGCAAAGTGATTAGATAGCACAGAGATCTCTTGAGACAGCATAGCAGGCGAAGTGGTAGCGTTGCGGCAGTCAAGGCAAGTAACCTGTAACAGGAGTGCCGGCAAAAATAAAACCTTAACTAAAAAAATAAACAAATCGAAATAAATAACATGTATTAAAATCATAAAACTAATTTGTTGCGCTATCATACTCTAACATGACAATATATGTTAAATATTTAACAAGTCCGAACTCCATTTTACGAATTTTTGTTGTACTGACGCGAGTTTAACATTTTTTGCCTATCCTAAAAGTGTTCAACGTGGCTAAAAGAGTTTTAACTTCAAAAATAAAAAAAAACCGGAAGTAAGTATTTCTAACCTGAAACACATATGGCTCAGAAACATAGAGAGTAATTTTTATTTCTTCACTTGTATGTGCTTTTGGAAAGTTAATAACGCAAGCCCAACTCTTCAAATCTAAGGGAAACATGCTGTTATGTCCATTTATCGACAAATATTGGGCGATGACGAATTACATGTTATGATTACTCAAACGTAAACGTGTATACAATACCAAATTAACGGAACTCCAGTATAGCAAGGCCATATGAATCAATGGACAAACGTTGAAAAGGACGAAATGTAAAAGCCTATTGGCCTTAATATATTGTTGGGTATTATACAATTGGCGATATTGGAATCTCATTGGAAGCAAGACGCAATTTATTACCATGCAATATTTCACAATGTAAATTTTTTGTATAATTGCGTAAATTATATATGAATAATGTGTTGTTGGCAATTAGTCTAAAATGAAGCGCCCAGAGACCTTGTACAAAATAAAGTAACTTATAGACCTTGTCATTAACAATTGGAAGAATTTACATACACCTGGTATATATGTTGTGATTGAAGAATTAATGATGCCTTTAAGTAAAGGATATCATTACGTCAATACAACGCGTATAAAGATAAAAAATTCGGCTTAAAAATGTATAAACTCTACATAAAAAAGGGTTTATCTGCGTTTACGTCATTTACAAGCCAAGAATTGTAGAAGTTCAGTAGTCCATCGGTTTTTTAGACGTTGGATAGGTTCCTGTGTATATTTCTACAACAGCATAGGACTAGCATAATATATACTGGAACAGAAGACAGGCAAATGCTACACATACCCAGCAGAAAGAGATTCCGCTAAGCAGCTGAGAGCGGAGTGCACACATTTGTCTTTTATTAATTAATTGGTACATTATTTCGTGACTTAAGTTTAAGTGTCCTCGAGTGATCTCTACGATAACCACTATGAAAATCGTATATATTAAAATTATTTGGCAGTCTCATTATTCTAATATAAAAATTATTTAAAGGGTTTTTGGTTCCTATACTTTAAAGGGTTGTGTAGTCCTAAATAACAACTGAGGAATATGTTATAAAATGATTCAAAATGAGCCTAATTGTGGGCTCTGGTTGGATAACTGTAAGCTAAATAGGGACTATGTTTTAACAAACAAAATGCGGGACACTATCCATCAGCAATTTTTTTTTATTTTATGAAAAAGCCTGCCTTGTCTTACTGTAAGATTTGCAATAAAATTGAAGGTGTACATCACTTGCTGATGTATTGTAAAAAGAACAGTAATCAAAGGTATATGCCGTTTAGGGAACTAAATGTAAATAAATCAAACGTTGCTCTGGTTTTTAACTTTCTGGTGAATTCCAAAAGCTAACCCATAAAACGATTTTGCGATCTGTAAAAATTTAATCACCGGCAGTTTTCTTTTGTACGTTACATCATAATTTATACAGATTGTGAGTAGTAATGTGTATGATGGGTTTGACATGTCTATGTAGACAAAAATCCCTCATAAAGTAGTCTGAAAAACATATTTTAGGCATAACATAGAATTGAATATTGATTTCACGGTATTATACGGATTTTGGCATCAGTATATTGTTATCTTATATACATATATTTATTTTGGACGTATTGAATCTGCTAAAGATTTGTAGTCACAAATATTATTTCATGCCAACAGAACAATAATAGTAATTTAATATTTTATTCGTTATACATCACTATTTTTCGTTAAACCATTGTGCGAACCATTTAGATTAATGTAATTAAAATCTCTCTAGCGGAACTGCAATATTCACCTTATTTATAATTTCATAAAAATATGTGGAAAATGTATATTATATATTCCCTAATCATGTATTGACGGTATTATAATATGCAAGCATGTTTAAATTATTAAAAATATTCCACGGATAGTGGAAAAATGCCAACAATCTGTTCCACGGTCCATATTGGAATACGTGCTTAAATTACAATCTAGTTTATTAATATGTATTCAGACATACTTTCCAGTGTTGTGAGTACATGTATCACAAGCGTAGATGTAGATTTTCATTTTAATCACAGGTTTTTTAACTACGTGTATAGGTCAAATTAACCCTTTTTTGGGATTTTTATCATAGAATGTTGTTTTCTTTATATTTTGTGACAGAAACGAGCGCAGACATAGATTAAAAACATAGTGCAACAAAGAGGTGATAAGGTGAAACTGAAGCATCCATAGAATCATACAAATCTCGCATACATACTGAATTTATTTGGTAAATAATATAATCAAACTATACGCAAAAGAGACTTAGTTTGTAACAACTTTCGGCCTTAACTGTTTGTGTAATTTTGCATTAAATTTCTCACCGATACAGAAATGGTTGTAAGGTATATTAAATTGAAATAAATGTTCGGTTTCTAAAAGAGTTTTTGATAATCACACGTAGTAGATGTTTAACATAGTAAAAATATGACTAACAGTAACATGACGACTGTAGATGGGAAAATGTTATGCCATAAAATCAAAGTCAATAGAAACTTATCTGTCCTTTAAAAAAATTGCATTAAGCTAATTGAACCTTTCCGCTTCCTTCTAAAAGGGTAGGTCTATATAAACGACAGTAAAACCACGGCACGCAGGATTTCAGATGTGTAAGTAACAGACTATTGAAACCAACTCACCAAAACTTTTTTCTTCGTGTTTATAAAGATCATGATGTGTATGATCCAGTATTCATTATATTTATGGATTATTTTTTAAGAGTACGGAAAATTCTTAATTTTTGTTTTAAAATATACTTGGTTTAAATTTATTATTTTGACAATAATTTAACTAAAATTATTTAAGATAAATATCTTGACCAGTTATATATGTATGCGCTAGTAAAATATATCATTTCACTGTGAGTATTTATTTGAGACTCATTATAAGGCTTTAGCATGACGTGAGGTTCATTGGATATTTCGGCAGAGTAACTGTTATAAAACACATATATGGCGACAACAATGTCATAATTATTTGTTCATTGAATTTAATTAAACGCTCACACGTAACTGTGAAACGTAGTTATGCTATATACGTAGAAAACGTGTTTTCTGTGTCAGTGAGTTTATCTGTGTCGTTCATAATAATAACAGTTTTAAATGAAGCTTATAAACTCTTCTTTTTCTTTACGTATTAATATCAAATAAATTATATAATACTGGTCTATAGCTCAGCCACCACGACAAAGCAGGTATTGCATAAATGAGACATCATCGCAAGTACCCTCGGAATAGTCATAGTGTTTCTGAAATTCCTCACACCTTCCCACTTTTACACGTAATCTGTGATTTCATCTTGGTAAGAATGTTGCGTTAATAGGAAAGTTGCCAGGATAGTTCTTCAATTATCTCCTTAACTTCTCAAGTGGCATAGGTCGTGACATGAAACGATGTTAACTCTTGCGACGTGCAGATGGGAAATGGTAGTCAAACAAAGGTATTATCGTTCAGCTGTCTTTTTTTTTATTGTGTCCAGAACAGGTTACGTGACGTTACATTTCTCAAGCAGCGATCTCTGTCAGAGGGCACAGTAGGCTTAATGCTGTAGGTTTTAATAAACCAGTAACTATGCGACAGGATTCATTAAGAGACGTTTCCACTTTTATTGCATGTGCCGATCATGCCAAGATTGAGCAAGCCTACTCACCAGAAGAGAGCATGAAAAATTACAAGGCAAGTTGTATCATGAACATATGGGGTTGCTACTCAGAAGGAGGAAGTTAGGTGTCGAATGATGTTATTACGAGATTTAAGTTATTCTGTATCTTCTCATAGTCAACTTTGTATGTCAAGGACCTATACAGCTTAACTCCGATATATGTTAGATAATTATTGTAGCATTTACTTACTGCGCGCCAAGTAAGTTGATGAGTTTTAGCAGATCCAGGTTTAGTAGGTGGAACAGAGAGCTTCTGACCATAGGTGAATTAGGTTTTGGCTCTATAGCACACTCAGAGACTGTCAAAACCGATTTAAGGATGTAATCCTATGCTACTATAGTCCTTAGATTGGCTATTAGGTGCAAGATCATCTACGTAAAGAAATCGGAAAGTTTTAGCACAGAGTGTGCTCATCAGTGTAGATATTAAATATAGTCGTTGTCTCTTTCCATAATGAAGGAGAAGCCGGCGGTTTTTTTATCGTTTTAACTAGTTGTTTTATGAATTGGGAGTCTTTCTTGAATTTTTTACCCTCCTTAGTATAATTTAGATGTAAACTGTACTATATGCGGAGCTAAGATCGATAAAGACAGCATCTGTTGCCAAGCTTCGCTCATAGCAGTTCTCTGTGTGTTGTTAGTTTGTTTCACTGCAGGAGACAAGTCTCTCTCCAGGCAATTTTTTTTCATCCCAAAAAGAGAAAATTCTTTGCGTTTCCTAAGGACCTACGCCTATATTTAATTGACTATGGTACTCAACATTCCTTAGAAGACTGCCAAAATCTTTCAGCTTTGGCCAATCAAAAGGTCATGTCAAGTATTCGGAGACAACTATTGTCGAAATTTTAAGATCGCTGGAGCATGGCAAGCCGAACTAAAAATCGTTTTATGATTACTAATTGAGCACGGGCAAAAGGTGATTGTATAGTGCAACTTTGCAATCCTGAAGACTTTCTACATCAGGAGAACGCGAGCGACCTTCCAAAGCATACTAACACTTATCAGATAATTAAAACGATTATATGTCATTCTTCGGACATTATTATCAGATCAGGCTTACTTATAAATCTGGAAAAAAAAGGGGAATACACAAGTACTACTTCCCGATGACACCAAATGGCCGTTTGGTTGTCCACCAATTTTATATGCCATCTTAGGTTAACAAAATTTTGATACATAGGGAAAGTGTACTAAGACAATTCGCTATTTATTTATTAATATTGTTTATATTCATACATTTAGCAGATATAAAACCATGCAAATTGCTATTTATAGATGAAAGTAAAAGAAATATAGAACGATAGGCATATTATTCAAAAGCTTGTTTATCCCAGATTTTGTATGCCAATCTTTGTAGTCAAATATATGATAAAAAAGGTCACAAATTTTTGAGATGCAACTTACTCTCCCGATCCATAGTGCTTAGAAGGGATATGGGACAGAAAATTTTCACGTTATCCGCTTTTTTTTTCAAGAATTAAGCAGAGCTATTACTTTTGCTTTCTTCCAAGTCTTTGGCATCTCGCTCTGTTACATACATGTTTTAACGGGTTAAATGAGCCACGATACTGCTATCGACTGAGTTTCTTTTTTTTCTCTGTGAAGGCATCTATTTCAGCGGCTTTCCCTTTTTTGGCAATCGCTCTTGTGATCTGATGAGATAACAAGAGAGATCACATTTGATTTGAAAATCGATTCATCCTTTGATGTGGTTTACAATATTGTTATTCGTTAAAGGAGTTGTATGTGTATTTCTGTAATAAGTTATGTCTATAGTTTCTATCAGGTCCAGCTATATTTCACTTTGACATAACCATACGAGCCACATCCAGCTACTGTTGTATCTTCGAAATTGAGGCCGTTTATGTATAATACTTCATATTTCGACAGTTTTGCTGATACATTCTTCGATAAATCAAATTTATAATTGATTAAGCAACCACGGGGTAAATATAACCACGATACTGCCCTAACGACTGTAACGAATGAGTCTATGGCCCAGGATATGGTGGTAATTCAACATGTTATTCGTAAATTTTATTATTATATTTTCTCCAGTTAGCCTACTAAAAATTAAACCACGCCTAAACAGTACAGATAGTAGTCCGATAGCGGCTTGTAATGTGTATATTGCGCATATGTTTTAGTTACTTGTAAAATATTTTTTGCTGTCGTAATAATATTTTATATCATACTGTTTAAGTAGATAGTTTTCAATAACAATGATTTAAAACATAAATCAAATTGGACATTTTCTATTTCAAAATCTGAATTTTTTATTGTACAATTTTTATTTACTTTTATAAATTACGCCACTATAACAACATCTGTCACAATTATGTGTACTTACTATATACTTCACAAACTATAGTTAATAGTCTTTTTATAAAATGAATTTGTTGTACGATAACTTCCTAATCTCTATACCTTCCTACCTTTCAGCGAGTTATTTCTTCCCAAAGGTTTAAATTTCAAAGAAACATTGAAAATGTGCCTTAGAAGTGTACTTGTGTTTGTGTGCTACCGGATTTCTCTTCCATGTTATGAACAAATTTTCAAGGTTTTCTTTTATCTAGTTACAATATAGAAGAAGTATATATATTTAATGATAACTAGTCCAATAATTACTTTTAAATCAAAATAATAAAAAAAACTGTTTTACGAACATTCCATTTTCAACAATTGACCATTTGATCGGGTTCAATGTCGAGCATCTCGAATTGTTAACGACCAAGCTCTTTCCGATCGGCTTGATACCTTGGCTTTGCGAAGGGACGTTGCGTCTCTTTGCGTCCTTTACCGTATTTACCACGGGTGTTCCGAGGAATTGTTCGGATTAATACCTGCTCCTACTTTTTCTCAACGCACTACGCGACAAACCAAAAGACACCATCCACACCACCTTGATGGTTGGCAGTCCACAACCGTGCGATTTCGCTGACATTTCCTGCCACAAACTATTCCTTGTGGAATGAATTGTCGCCAGCGGTATTTCCGGACCAACACGAGTTAGGGACCTTCAAGAAACGAGCGTTCTCTTTTCTTAAAGGCCGGCAACGCTCTTTTAAATCCTCTGGTGTTGCGGGAGTCCATGGGCGGCGGTGATCACTTAACATCAGGTGAGCTGCTTACTCGTTTGCCTCCTTCTCCATAAAAAAATCGTTTACGGGTGTTTCGCCTTTGGAATTTTCTATGAATTCCAAGATAATGACAAAACCAAAAATAGTACATTTTCCACTAAAGAATACATAACACTACAAAAGTTTTTAATGTGGTAGAATATAAAATCCTTTCACAGCTTTTGCTGCAATAATACGATCGTACTAGCCCGGGGAAGTACCACCGCTCTACACAAAGTCGGCATAAAATTAAGTATGCATGACTTTCTGGGTAGCCAAATGACCATTCTTTCCCTCTTCTTTTCCCACTCATTTCTCTTCCTAATCATTAATATATTCCCGACCTGTCCTATAAACTAAATCTGTTTTCTCAATTCCCTAGGTTAACAACGCACACACAACGCTTCGTATGTTGTATGCGTCCTTGAGCGACGGGATCACTTAACATCAGGTGAACCGTCTGCTAATTTGTCATCATTTCCATAAAAAAAGAAATGTAATCAAAAAATATTATTTTATTTAATTTATTAATTTCATTCATTTACGAGAATACTACACACCATTTAAAAATTATTAACTGCTTCTGCGTATATCGGACCAAAACGATATTAGATGAGACGGTAAACTGCAACAATAGGGATCAATAAAAAAAAAATATAAAACTTCAGGCTGGCCAATGACCAAGAAAGCTGTAAAGGTTTAAAATGGCGGGAATTTAAAACAATTATAGATGCGATTAAATCCTTATAATTCTTTTATATGAGAATATTTATTTATAAATTCTCATATAAAACAAATATGCATATTCGTCTTAACATATTCATGTAAGTAAATGATG
>JAOCPS010340647.1:0-12660 GCA_025505425.1 Graphium colonna | reverse complement strand
CACGCGCTCCCTCTCCCGTTCGCCTCCGCTCGCTCTCTGTTTGTCCGTCCGTCATTCAGGTTGTGTTTGAAAACAATCCAATTAGGTATGCGATGGGAAATCAACGCTGCGACGCTGGTGTCGCCCACACGTTAATTCCACATAAACGTTGACCCCTTAAGTCGTTTTTGTTTCGCTGTCTTACTGGAATGGAGCGTCTGATTTTAAGAAGTCTAAGGCAATGAAAACATTGACCTACGAGAATGTTTTAACAACTTATTTGATTTGGAAACTAATAAATATTTCAAGTTTCGAACGCTTTTGGTCAACATGTATCCGAAAACTGAATACAATTGAACTTTGATGAAAATAATATTGTACTACATGAAATACATGTTGATGACTTTTATGTAAGCTATGGTGACAGTTGTAACCAATTAGTAATAATTTCATCTGTCAATTCATCTCATAAACCCAACAGGCTCTACCATGATCAAGGTATTCCATGATGATATAAATAATTTAATTTAGAAAACCTTCTTTTAACTGAACGAGAGTTTCTAGTTGTCATTGGAGTTCACTCACCACTCTTATCTTAAGGAATACATACAACGAAGACCTCGGACAAAAATGTCTATGTTACTCAGTTGGTAAACTAATCTTTAAGGGTATTTTACTGGAAAACTGACCACACAGTCACTGAAATGTTATCTCCTAACGAATACAAAAAAGAACATTAGTCTACATCTGTGTAACTGACACTGTACCGAGAATTCGTTGAGGAAAACCGAGACGCGAGCTTACAGTTCCCGTCAGGGGCTGCGATTTGTTATTTATTTACGGAGAACTTCACTCATTCGCAGTATTCCTGTGTACCTGCTCTTATGGCACATATTATATTATTTAGCATTGCTCTATCATTTAGCTCATAATAGAGACTACTAAAACTAAGTTTCAGACGTGACGGACGAAAAAATAATTGTATTTAAAATTTTGAATAAAATATATCTTTACGAGCTGCTCACTAACCGTTCCTAGTTGTCATAGCCTAAATCTTTCCATAATGTAGGGGCTTTCCAACAGAAGAAAATTTCAATTCGGACCACTTGTTCCTAAGATTAGCTCGTTCAAACAAACACACTCTTCAGCGTTATGATATTAACATACACATGTTGTTCTATACCTATAATTCTCTATGATAACATATAAATGTAATTTTTATAGACAAGCGAATAAGCTTACAAAAGAATGCTATGTTAGTGCAACAGTAACTTTACTGAGGTATTGAATGAAATTAATGAAAATTCTATAAACGGACCGACAATATGTTCAGAAGGAATTGAATGTGGTCCTGTGTAAAGTAGAAGTAACAGGTCAAATAATATGGCTACCATTGCGTTAATTGTCATTTAACTAACAGCTTTTAGCTGCAATTTTGCTGAGTAATGACTTGTTGAGAATATTTCAGTACTTAAAACAATATGGGGAACTGCAAGAGGCGAGCAAAATCGCACATCATGGTCGGCAACGCAGTTCACAACATCTGATGTGAAAAGTCCACGGACTCTTCAGACAGCGATCATCGTCTCAGAATACTCCTTCATTTGACGTCCATAAAATAACCGTTTCATAATGTTGCGCCTTCCATACAAGCCACCCAAGCCACCGACGGAAATAGAGCGCGTTCATAAACAAACCAGCCGCGGTCCAACCTCGACACACTTGCTAAATAAGCGAACACCGCTTCCTACGTGCGCACTTGCTGTTCGACTCGCTTCATGACCATATATTGTCCAGGTCCGAATAGCCATGCCCACTACGATCGATGAAATACGCTTTAGTATTTATCGAAGCAAAACCTAATACCTCTATAAGTTTAACTTCACTATATGTTGTAAAAATTTAAACCCCTGTTGATGAACGGACAACGCTGCGCATACCAAGATTTTTTTTTTATGGAAAGGAAGACAAACGAGCAGACGGTTCTCCTGATGGCAAACGATCCCGTTGCCCATAGACACACGCAACACCCGGAGAGTCGCGAGTTCGTTGTTAACCTAACGACGTTGAATATGGGGGGATGACGGATTTGGAGGAGAAATGAAAGGGGAAAAGAAAAGGTTAGACATGGCCATCGGGGATGTTGATACGTATAACTAACTAAAGCTCATAGTAAATCTGTTATATAAAACACTGCTCTATTACAAAATGTCCTATACCTTCGTAATAATTAAAAACTTAAGTATGTTGTGATGTCTATTATTCAATGATATAAAAACGAATTTAAGTTTCATTCGACTACAAAATAATTGAGAAATTAAAGATGCCGCAGTCGCAGGCAAAACCTAACCTATCATCGAACAACAACAAACGTTATCATCAATTGGCGTAGTAACTATAATTTCTTAAAAAGCAGCTTTCATCCTGACTCATGCTTCAATTAGCTGCACCCAGAGCGATGCCGCCAGGAAATTGAATTACTCTCAGCCTCTACTTGGTAAATTAACGCGTCTCGGAATAGTCATTGGTATATACACAAGTGACGTCATGCAGTTGGGTCTTGTCAGGAGGGCGATTAAAAAATCGTCCCTAGGGTGCGGTCATTGGCAGGGCCGCATTCCTGTGCGACTGTGCACCGTACGCCCACACGCGTGTAATACGGCCGAGTTGGATCACCACCTACACCTCAACATTTCATTGTATAATGCGGCGCATCGCAAACTAGTCGCCTGCACTGTAATGCGAGTGAGTTGAAACAGCGCCTGCTCTTCCATATTGCTTGTGAGTTATGTTGCTTCGTAAAGCGGCCGATTGCGAAGGCGCATAGTTCATTAATAACGAGCCCGCCTCGACTTCCGGCCGCCGCCATTCAAATACAAATTGGATTCGCATGGAGACGACGCTACATTGTTACACAATGCATATACAACCTCTTTTACACGGGAAGCTTTGCACATCTTGAGAAATAAGTTACGCCTCACTAAATCGTAGTTCGATTGGCAAGCAGCATTGCGTTACATAGGAGCAAGTTAGTTTATGACATTACATCTTTCCTTCCAGAACAGTTGTTATAAACTTGTAATATATATATTTTTTTTAAATAGAGATATGGAATACAGTGTAAAATAAGTAATACGATGTGTTTGGCTCCCTAAAATTATCTTTTAGATTGCTTGAAACCTAACCAAACTCTGATTATTAATTAGTGACTAAAACAATACTATTATGTAATCATAATCCAAGTCGACAGCCCGTCCTCAAACTCATACCACTCAAGAACTCGGTGTGGTATGGAGTCTTCAGCCCGTGGGAACTTACGACTTACCACGGGCTCGAGTTGCCTGAAATTCTACTTAGAACAAGTAGATACTGGGAGCTTAACATCGTTCTACAAATTCTGGACAAAACCTGTCGTGAGCCACGTGATTAGCACCCTTTGACGAACTCAAACGAGTCGCGACAACAGTGTCGCCCACGTAGTGCCTTCACGTTACGCGCGTGGGCGGCCTCCCCTGAATGCTACGCCCGCACGTCACCCACGCGCCCACACCTAACCCACGGCGCCCACGACCGCCTATTAATACGCAGACTTCAAAACGTGAGTTTTATTTATTTAAGTATACAGAAAAACCTTTTTGGATAAACTTACAAATCGTTGTTAAGGTGGAGTGAGGTAATTATGAAAACAATAACGACACATTAATAGTCAAATCATTTGAACATGCTTAAAACGATCACCCAAACTACCCTACTTCTATAGCCTACTATACGACCATAAACTAAACTACTGATTGTAACAATTTTGTATTATCAAAAATGCTACTAAACGAGGTAAGGCTTACAACTTGGTCTGATGTTGTATCTGTTTCCTCCTTATTTTGTAAGTTTTGTTAACAAATGATAAACGCAGTATGTTCGAGAATAAAAAGTTTCATCTTGGAACCATAAATGAAACAAAACAGATTATACGAAAGTTATTTTCATATTGCTAAGATTTTATAACGTGTACCTACAAACACAGTATACCTTATAATGTGTATGTAGTTACACGTTGTAAATAACTTTAAAAACATTTTTGAATTATACATAAGAAAATATCAAAATCTCTATCACTTTGCTGTGTGCTGAGATGAAATCATTAAAATAAATCACACAGCTAGACCGGATAGAGAAAAGGTCATCGATGATGAAACTCACAGTAATAGCTTCCAGCTGAAAAAAGAGAACACAAACGCTTACGTTCCGAATTAAAAGATCGCGTAAGGCGGCTACCAATATTTTTGGAAGCGCGTTCAGTTTTATTTCGATCGTCACTCGTAAGTTGAATCAGAGCTATTCCGGGGTGGGACGTCTTCATTGATGTTCATATTGGTAGGGTTGGCAGATATGAAGCACTAATTCATAGGCTGAAAATATTTTTATTGACAGAACACATTATTGTATAGAGATTTCATTTGCCCGTTCATAATGCCCGTTTGTATTTTGATACCCCGATTATTGAGATAGGTTTCTGAGTCATAATCTAACTCTATACTATGTTCTATATAAGAAAAAGGCATGCTGCTAGCCCTAACAACAAAGCACCTGGCTCTGTCACACTATAGATAAACACTGCAAATAATTATATACTATCTCATTTTATGTTCATCTGTAAATTAATTAAGTGTGGCGGTACAGCGCGGTGCCTGCACAGCTATGCACGCCGCAGGTCATCGACCTCCCCGCCACCACTCCGGTCACGCCGTGTCCGCTAGGTGCTGCGAAGGGTGCTTCTTTAACTTTAGACTATGTTTAGTGGTAAATCGATATTTATATTTAATTATATTTTCATTCTTCATATATGATCCCTACATATAGCGTCTTAAAGTATTGAAGGTGATTCAGCAATCATCCTGTATATTAGCTTTGTAATACTGCTACGGCTGCAAGGTCGTATCGATTAACACTTGTGCAGACTCATTGATGAATGAATGATAACTCATTGAAGTGCAATCACTAACTTTGGAAGTGGGACTTTGTGAAATTATTCACTTCAAGAAATAAAAACATACAAATGCCTTCGTTTAACCTACGCTTTGCCAAAGCTAGAAGTAATATTTAAAATGTACTCAGCAATCACAAAAATTTGAAAAAATAAAGTAATGAAAAAGAAAATGTATTGTATAGAAAACAACCCGTTTATATATTCACGGGTATTATTTTCGGTTTAAATGAAATAAGCAATGGAATTAGGGTTATTCTTAGATAAAACAAAAATAAATATTGGTCATATTTTCCAATTATCGTCTTTAAGAACTCGTTCATTTCACTAGTTTTTCGTCAAGAGAATAATGCCTATAAAATTCAGCTGAACTATACAGTTCATCGCCTCCATTCATAAGAGAGGTGAGAAACAGTTTTTGTTTGCGTCTTAGCCGGCTACATTATGCTAACGTTACCCACGCAAGTTCATTCACTTGAAAGCACAAATGAAAAAACCTCTGCGTACTTCGAAGAACGTTATGTTACAATAAATTTTGTATCGATTTTAATTACGAGTTTATTTTCTCAGAAAATTACAAAAACCGACTGTGGACGCAATAAGAGTGTACATTCGGAACATATCTTCTCCGTTATTTTAATTATAAAATTGATCTGATTTTTATTAAAAAAAACTGTGCGACCATTTCGGAAGTATACGCCCTCTATCAAAAATTAAATAAAAAAAAGTTCCAGTTGCGGAGATATGTGTTTGATTCAAAAAAACCAACTACTCAATCTATTTTTCTGAAGATTTTAGAAGACCATTTCGGAAGAATACCCCCCTATCAGATAAAACGAAAATTTTAAATCGGCTCATAAATGACAGAGATACGCGCGAACATAAAGAAACTAAATGTTGTTATTTTGATTTAAAAAACAAGCTATTAAACCGGTTTTTATGAAAAAAATTATGGGACCATTTCGGAAGAATCCCATCAGAAAAAAAAATTAAAACGGTTAAAAAACCCCTTCTGATTTAAAATCGGTGGTAGATTTTACGCCATACATTGCTTAAGCCTTATTGAATAGGATTATTCGACTATCACAAAGATATTAAAATCACTTTCCTTTTTTATCACAATAATTTTTCACTCCTACATACGACCGCTTTTTCTTTCGGCTGCCAAAAAGGTTAAATGTCTATTTCTTTGGCACGTTCTGTATGGCTTGAACGATTTGATTGATTTTGAATATGTCATTAGTTTCTCCGTAGCAATAAGAGTGATATTGGATTTTTATTTTTGACCCTAACTATTCATTCAAACGTAGGGGAAGGGCAGGACCTCCTCTCTTTTCCCTGGGTAATGTTTATTTTTTCAAGCATTACTTTGTAATATACCAAAAATATATAAGGATAACTATTTGTTTCCAGCTTTATAGACACTTAGAGGATTGGTGGGAATTTTATAAGGTTTGTCAAAAAACATCGGCTTAGGCCAGAGCGAATAAATGATGGTAACTTTGAAATTGTCATAATAAACGCTCTATTTCACTAGCCCAGTCGAGTTAGCTCAAAAATGGGGGTTACCTGGAATTAATTATAGTCAGAATGTTTTTTGCGCCAATGTTACCATAGGCTTAAATATTAATTTGTGAAAAAATCATAAGGATCAAAGTTGTAGGTAATTTAATGACCTATAACTTTGTTTTAATAATTTTTTCGCTGAATTCGATAATAATCGAGATACAGGTGAAATTATACTTCGATTTGTTTTTTACAGTTATTTCCGTATATTGATTGTACGATAAAAATTACAACGACCAAAGTTTTAGAGAATCAAATTTGCAACAAGTTTGGTTCTTATGATTTTTGTAAAAAAATTAAAAATTAAGGAGATATGGCTTAAAAAATGTTTGACCTTGAAACCAATTTGGCGACTAACGCACCGGTCGGATTTAGTCGAGTTTTTGGATTTAAGCTATTTATTACCCCTTCTAAACATTGGCACAAAAAAAATCTAACTATAATTAATTCCAGGCTAAAGTCTAACCCGACTGGGCTACACGCGATGATCTACAAACAAGTTCAATATTGTTTGATTCTGCATTTAATAGCTGATAATTTATTACAATATTTTTTTTAAAATATAACGACAACCCTATCTAAGGAGGATGAAGCTAACGTGCAGCGGTCGTCCGTGGCCGTGCTCGGCTATATTCGTGAATGAACTCACGCGAGCGCGGGCGTTCTGACGTCACGCGTGACGACGAAGACGGTGACCTGCCGGTGCTGGTGGCACATACGACGACTTAATTGCACCCACGATTTTATTGTATCCCACACGTGCAGGTAATGAAGAACACACAGACACATAATGTACTACTCGTATACACATATACGTGTAGCTAGCAAATAAAGAATTCCTAATCATGTTATCAACCTGGGAAATTGAATAGAATAGGTTTATTGGTAAGGTTGGGGCCAATCGACAAACCAAAAAGTCATGCATACTTTATTTTATGCAGACTTTATAAAGGGCGGTAGTACTTCCCCGGGCGAGCTCGGCCGTAAACGTATAGCAAAAGCTGTGAAAAGATGTTATGCTCTACAAAAATGTTGAAACACACAAATATTTCGGGTAGATTTTTGTAACTGAAAGCTTTGGAAATACATTTCCAAAGGTTAAATAGTACTTTTTTTAAATTAAACAACTTTACGGATTTTATCGCGGTTTATTTTTAAATTTTATCACCCGACGTTTCGAACCCTTTACAGCGTTCATGGTCACGGGTAGGTAATATTAATATTAAATAGTACTCTTTCATACGAGGGCCAGAAACTTGGTTCATCTGATATGAACTTAATGTTTTTTTATACAAACTATGATAGCACCATCGGGATCATTGGGTTACGCATCTTGACCTCTATATTTTTGTACTGTTTATGTTTGTAACTGAGCGGAAAAAAGAGCGTACTTAAAATCTACAACAACAAGGAGATCAGCGACCAAATTCTCACAATCACATACTGATTTTATAAAAACGGTGTCCCATTTCGATCGCTAGAGGTATCTTTAATGAGACTCTAGTACTGTCACACTAGGTCGTGAATCAATAGAGATTCACAACCCTCAGCAATGAGGAGAAACGGTACGAAGAGAAGGTGGAGTTATGCAAATGGAACAAGCTACTTTGAATCTAATTCCTTTGCTCTCACACGAGCTCCTTTCACCTATTTATGAACACATTGCTATCACCCACAACTACCTGTAGAACTCTTGATTAATACAGTGCGTTTTTATGAGCGCACGGAAGAGGCATCCCGGGTACATCCGCATGCACCAACCAGAAATAGCCCATCCCTTTCCGTGGAGCGATCGAGTGGCAGTAACGAATCGGATGTGCCCACTCGTAACGCATTAGCCCCCGGACATGTGGACATGTTTGAGATAACGCACGTCTTGGGTTACAGATCGGAAATATTGAGGCGGCTTTCTGGTGCGCCATAAGTTACATGGCTACTGCCGCATTTACAACTGACTTTGGTTGTCACCTCTTTTATCCCTCATGACATAAAATTAAAAATGATAATAATACTCATTTACAATATAATAACTTTGTGCTATATCTTTACACATGTTTTCCATTTATAGCTTTGATTTTGATAAAATCGAACTTTAGAGTATATAAAAAATAGTAGGTTCTTGGTTCTTCTGAACGGCTTATCGATACCTTTATCCGCAAACCAGTCAACTCCACTTTTGTCGAAAACGTGGAGTTGACAAAGGATATGATTTGCGAAAACTTAAAATGTAATGGTTATCAAAATTCTTTAAATAAATAGTTTTTCGAACACTTGTCTTCTTTCTCTACGCAAGGAATTTAATTAGTTTTTGTATTTAGTTTGAAAAATATTACAAATTTTTTATGATTCCCTTGATAAAACTACTGAAAATATAGTTAGCTGGTTTGCAAATTAAGGTTGCGATATAAAAACATCATGTCATGAGTTTAGTGGCTGTTCGTTCTACAGAGATGTGTTCATAATATTTTTTTATTAAAGACCAAAAAATCTATACTCATGATGTGACATCTCTTTTAGAGACGTCGTTACACTTCGAAATATGTCATCAAGATTAATTTATTCTGATCGCATTCAGTCTGCACTGTTTGGGAGTGACAGCCTCGTCGGCGCCGCGGTCTTATGTCACGTCGTCTATTGCGAAAGCTGCGTGATGCTACTAGCCGTGACGTCATCGGTTGACGTCAATGATATCTGAGTGGCACCTGACGTCGCGTGAGGGGCAACCGTTGCCAAACGATGGCTATCGTTAGGCAGTCTGCGGACGAAGCGGTTTTAGGGCTCCTGTTTAGTGAACTCTGTCTCAAGGGAGTGTGTCATACACTGTTTATTTTTTTGAAGAAGCAGAACTGCAGCCGACAAAGTGGTTGCGTTTTTATCGACAATGAAACGGTCACACACACAGTTCTGTTTGGACCCAGTATATAAAAAGAAACCGTGACGTGTCGATAACATTTGTAGACGAAATCGTATCAAGTCAATGGATTTTTTAAGAAATGAACTCATTATGTTAAATAATGAGTTCATTTCTTAAAAAATCCCTTCAAAAATTTAACGTTTAAAATGATCCAATATAGAACGAACTTATTCTCAGAAACAAATGTTGCATTACAAATAAGGGAAGTTTTGTTGAATTTAGCTTTTTCGATTTAAAATCCAGCTGAACCTCTATATGTTTAGCTTAACTCATAAACGACGCGCTTGTTTAAAAGAAGAGCTAAGTGTTTAGTAGACTTTAATTTTAAACCTAAAAATATTAACAATATTCACATCGATCGATGAGTTCGTTAGAGAGACAAACGTCGCACTCTTTCTCTGGTCACATAACAACAGGTAAACTTTCTTTATTAGTAGATCCTCATAAAAAGCATATTACAGAAGTTTCATGTGCCGATATCCTTAGAGCTTATTCGAAATAACCGCGTACGCAACGCATCAGAATGACGCACGTGATTTTTTCGCGTCGCTATATTCGTCGCTTTCTCGATAGATTTGTATGATAGTGGCGTACGCTGACGTCGGTTGAACCACGGGTGAACTCACCCCGGGTCGATTAAGTCCATGTGATTCAGTTCATATTGAAGGTCAATGATACGTGGCGACAAAATTAACTCTGACTGATTCTATAAGTGTGTTCTGGTGTGATTTTTTTCTATTTTTTTTTAAAGTCAAGGAGGGCATAACGAGAAACTTATTTACAAACCTTTAAACCCATATTACAGTTTTTCATGTACCATATTATTTAAAGCCGAGGCCCTGTTGGTTCCGTGTTTTCTTATAGCTCGGCATCTCCCTAATGATAGAAAAGGAAAAAAGTATAAAGTCCCTAATGATAGAAAAGGAAAAAACCATGCCCAAGTTCAGCCATAGCAGTCGATCTATGACACATCAACCGACTACTTGATTGAACAGCCGCGGCAGACATTGCGCAAGTGTATGCGAAAACACAGGACTATTGTTTCTTTCATTACTTTATATAATGTTTATTCATAGTAAATATTTTTCTAAATGCCGCCCGTTAGAATTATACATAGTCTAATTTTTAGGCGATCGAGGGATCATTTTTTTTTAAATATTTGTAAATTATTTTAAATTTATTTATTTATTATTTTATTAAACTATCAAATCACGAACCACGTAGAGGCAAACTTGTCTTACGACAGAACAGACATCCACGTTATGATTGTTAAATTCAATCTGTAATTTTACAGATTTTGATAAATTATTAGTTTGTATACGTATACACCCAAGTCAATGAAAATAAGACAGTTACCAAAAAGTGCATGAAGGAATAATATAATTAGATATATTGGAAATTTACCTTTTGTATTGGAAAAACTTAACCTAATATAACCCTCGAACTGAAAACGGATGCGTCGTGGGGTTTGCTAATCAAAAAAAACCCATAACGCATCCGTTTTCAATACCACGGTTAAGTTCCAGTTAATGATAATAATGAAATTATTATTATAGAAAATAATTAATTATTTAAAGGGCGCGCATTCCCAGGGCTGCAATAACAGGTCCTTCATTAGTTTAGTTTGTGATGGAATGTTGAGCTGGTTTTGGGCTCCCGGGAGAATGAGTCGCGTGTTCTGGCTTTTAATTAGAAACTTTGAGGTATCACGAAACACGTTTAGCCTTTTAGAAGTTAACGCTTATGCTATTGAGGGACAGGCAGTTCTTGAAGTTTCGTTGCGTGAAGCTATTTCGGGCCTTTATGACCACTGGCAGTTTGTTCTTTAATATCGTGTGCGAATAGAAAGCTCGAAACGGAATAAGCTCATAAACTATTTTCAAAAGTATATATTTCTAAATACTTTATATATTTCTTTGGTCTTTACATATGCGTTTGATGTCCCCTGTAGTTTTTTTTACAGAAAGGATAACGAACGAGTAGACGGTTCACCTGATGTTAAGTGATCCCGTCGCCCATGGACACACAACGTCCGGAAAGGTTTTTGTGCGTTGTCATCCTGGGAAATTGGATAAAACAGGTTTCATGGATAGGACGAGTCGGGGACATATTAAAGATTTGAGCCAAAACGAAAAGTCATGCATACTATATTTTATGCCAACTTGTAGGGCGGTTGTACTTCCCAAGGCGACCCATAGAAGTGCAGCAAGTGCTGTGAAAAGATGTTATACTCTACCACATAGGCTGTTAAAAAAATCATAATGGCATCGGAGTAAGGCAGCAATAAGTATCTATAAAGCTCATCTGAATAAAATATACCGATTTTGTATTATACCGCTTTCTTAGACTCGAAAAATAGCTTTAGTGGTGTGTGGGCATTGCGGGTACACAATCATTTCAACGAAACGTTGCCGAGGCGTGCGTTCAAGTTCGGCCGCAAAAGAGGCAACAAGATCCGATCCCCGTCTAAATTTAGACGCGATAGAAAACGACGTTCAAGTCGAAATAGAATATCCCAAATTGATGTAATCACAACATCGGCGGGATGCGGCCTCAAGTTCGCCCGCGGCGTGCGTGGGCGTCGCAGGGCCGCTATTTATAACGATAAGGGAGCCCGGAACCCACGTAGGCGTTCGAATATTTGAAAATCGAATATTAAAACGACCAAAGAGATCTGATCAGAATCAGCTTAACTGACGTCACCCCATTGACGAAAAGCAACCGAGCGTGCTGTAACACTGATGCAGGTGATTAAAGGTCGTATGTACGAGACATAATAGCGAATTTGCAATGCGATAGCGCGCAATAGTGAACGGCGGGGCTTGTGCGCGGCCGCTGCATGAATGGAACGGCCGAACGAAGTGAATGAGCGGGGCACGGCTCTAATGCACTCGCCCACGCCAATGAGACGCTCTGTGTAGGCTCCGAACTGAATGATGAATGGGTTCGTTGAACGAACGGAACGCCGCTAATTCTGCCACCGCAATGCGCAAAACCGAGGCGTTTTTACTCCGTGGAGAGAGTGATGCGATTGTACTAGTGTTGGTATTACATGGATTAAATAAGCCCTTGTAGAGGGACCCCTTGTCTAGTTTTGTAAGCTGGCTAAATTAAGCTAGAGGTGTTGATCGAAAATCGAATTTGGTGAGAAAGGGAAAATTCAAATGAACATTTTTTTTTACTTTTTCCACAAAATCGAGTGCATAAAATGCAATTGTTA
>JAOCPS010340537.1:0-12662 GCA_025505425.1 Graphium colonna | reverse complement strand
TTTATTGGATAGGATGGGTCGGGATTAAGGATTTGGAGAGGATAGGAGTGGGAAAAAAAAGGGTAGACATGGCCATCAAGCATCCCCAAAAGTCATGCATACTTTATTTTATGCCGACTTTACAATATAAAAATATAAATTGTTTTATAGTCGTGGTAAATGAAAAAAAAAAGGTTTTTATATTGTCAGCAAATTATGTTGATTTCATTCGAAAGCAATAAACAAGAAAAAAATAAACAAAAATTAAAAAATTACTTCCGGAATTTTATAGGTGGTATAGCATAATCTTTTCTTCATAAAAACATCCTTTGACATCTTTTGCTACACTTCTACGGCCGCGCTCACCCGGGTAGCTCCGTGTCCGGGCGCTCGCCTTCAATTCTGTTTACTGGAGACGAACCCGAGTTCGATCCCCGGTGCCGGCACCAATGAAATTGTCAATTTTCTAATTGCAGTATTAAGTGCTGATTTACCACGTGCTCTACGGTGAAGGGAAACACCGTGAGGAAACCTACATATCTAAGAAATAATAATTCTAAGATATGTGAAGTCTGCCAATCCGCACTTGGGCCGCGTGGTGGTTTATGCCCAATATCCCCCTGTATAGAGGAGGCCTTTAACCTTAATTCACTTTTCTTTTATATATCATTTTCTTTTGAATAAATAAATAAAAAATTGCTTAACGAATAAAGCATAGACCATTTTGAAAAAAGCACAGAGTTGTATTTTTCCTAAATACAATTCTGTCTCATCATTTTATTAAAGAATTATCAGGACGATGTTTATGTGCTTATTCAGCGACAGTCATATAATGATTACCTACGTTATTGAGGTGCTAGAAAATGGCTTTAAGTTGCAAAATTTAAAATCTGACATTTTAGATTGTAGAATGTCGAAGCGATCACTCGCTTGAGTAATGTGTTAAATATGATGTATATTATGTAATCAAAATCTATTGTACGGTTCACATATACGAATAGAATTAAAAATACATCGAAATTTATGTAGGATTGGTTTCAATAACATTTTAAAATCTTATTCCAATCACAAAAGCAATACGTTTTGTAGGTAAAATATGAAAGAGTTATAGATCTTTTATAATATTTCCTTAATACGCAACCATCTTCTAAGTCAACTACTTACTTACTGGATCACTCAAACATTTCAACTAATCGGAAATCGGTTCAGATAAACGATAAAATCCGACTCCAAAGATCAAACTGTGCCACCCAGCCGCGGGGCTATCATCACCTATAGTTTAAAGATATTGGAATAATATCTTTGTATCTACAAACCATAATACTATCTCTCCGACGATTACTCTACGGATAAACGTTAGTTGCTACTGGCGGGCGTAGTCGCTAAGGGACTAGATTCATTGACAAGATAATGACACTCTTATCCAAAGGCAGTTCTACATTAATAGATTTCGAAATTTAAAGTATGTCTTATTATGAAGGTATGAATTTACATGTGAATGTTTTCTAATCAAATATAAAAAAATAAATGGACATTTTTTTAAATCTCCGTCGGTATGGTATTTATTATCATTATACACGGCCTTTTTGTGTCAAAACTAGAGATTGTGATCGATCGGATAATTTCAAAACTCTACGTTTGTTTTAAATAAAACATGAACTTATTGTGTGTTACAGCGTGTGTTAAAAACAAAACAAATAAAATATAATCATAAATTTGCATGAAACGAATGCGAATTCGGTGGAGATTTTATTTATATGAATATATACTTTCTTTATGAATTTGATAAAAATATGTCGAAATTAACTATTTCGTTAAAATTATATATTAAAACATTTCATTTAAGTGACATTTAAAAGAAGCGATAGTAGTCAATTCAAATGTACTCACTCCTTAACCCTGCTGTCATCAATCGAAACTTTGTCATAAATACTGTACCGATGATGTCAATAGTGTTTTGTACGAAACATTTTTAACCACTGTCACGCATGCTGCCGCATACTTTAGGATAGTACGTACAAAGCAAATGTAACCCTATTACGATGTGTTAAGATTGAAATTGACCCAATGATTATTACTCCTAACAATATCCGTAGGGCATGTTATAACTAATGTGGAAGTCGTGATGTTGTGATACAGATCTATGTTTGAGCAACTTTTTTATTGGCATTCGTTAAATAGACGCTTTCGGACTTCCGTGTCTTGTATCAACAATTGACTTTATATAAGAATTGATGTTTCGTAATTAGATGATTTTGTCCGAAATACCTATATACATATAAAAAGAAATCGCATCTCATATTTCAAACTTACCAGTTTCATAACACGGTGTTAAGGTATAAGCAAAGTACGGCCAAAATGTAAAAGAGAAATAATAAATAAGGTAAAGAAAAAAGAATTTTAAGCATCGAAACACACAGGCTATACATTTTAGCGACGATATCATTGAAATGGTCACCTTTATAAGAAATGAAAAATCTAAAACCAGTTTAATTATTTAGCTTATACTTGTAAAAGCAAGCTAGCAGCACTCTTTAAATAATGATGACACAGATTTTATGTATCTAAAACTCAAGAGTTAACCAATTATTATTAGGACAAAAAGTTGTGTGTCGTCAATAGATTTTTTGTAATGATCTAGTTAGTCGTAATATAACAAAACATGCATAAACCTAAGTCAATATTTGGGCAAAGCTAGGCATTGATCTACAATTTGATAATTTTTACTTAATAAGTGAAAAATATAACAATGCTTTCAAAGTTGTACAGAAACCATGAAATTATGTACAATATGCTACATATACAATGATACACAAAAAACAAATAATTTTATAATATTTTTTTTATGGAAATGAAAACAAACGAGCATACGGTTCACCAGATGTTAAGTGCCATCGCCCGTGGACACACGCAACATCCGGAGAGTAGCTAGTGCGTTGGCAGCCTGAAAATTGTATTGAATAGGTTTATTGGATAGGATATGGTCGGGATTAAGAATTTGTAGGGGGTAAGGAGTGGGAAAAGAAAAGGATAGACATGGCCATCCGGCATCCCCAAAATGCATGCATACTTTATTTTATGCCGACTTCATAAAGAGTGGTGGTACTTCCCCGGGCGAGCGCGGCCGTAGAAGTGCAGCAAAAGCTACGCTCTAACACCTGAAATAAATATAATATGAATTTAATATGATTATAATTTAGGAAGCTGTTCTATATGTGCACCTGAAACTTTAGTAAAATTATGTTTGTCTATTCGTACCGTTAACGAAAATGTGGTTTATTGTCTTTAAAAAGCACAAATATAACTTCAAAGTCGCCTCATTGACAGAAATAGAAATCAACAATCTCAAATAAAAGAAATAAAATAATAAAAAAAATTTCCGTATCTTACTATGCTCTATTGTCTTATTATATGAATAAAAACCCTCCTGACCAAATTACGGCCACGGCGGCCAATCTAATATGAGTTTAGCCAACTGCGCAGGAAATATTATAGTGCACAAGTGTACGTGCTAACACAGTTGCACTCTCTGTTCCTTAACTCTGATAGCCCGATGGGACGGACATCCGACACGACCGGAGAGAGATCAAGCGTAGGACCGACTTTTTACATGCCCATCCGACGCATGGATCATCTTTCTTTTCGGGCAATCGGGTGATCAGCCCGCACTGTCCTAATCCAACCAGAAACAACAACACAAATTCATTGTCCCCCCGCAGGATTCGAACCCACGACCTCCGGATTACTAAGCAAGGGCCCATACCACTCGGCCACGGAGGCGGTGTCTTATTATATATTCAGCATGGGTCTAGCAGGGTCTTTTAAATTCGTTGTTTATGTACCTGTCACGTTTTTCCTTAACCAAAGTTACTTGTTAAACAAGAAGCCACGATAGCTCGTATGTTTCACAATTTAAGGCATGTGGCAAACCTTGCACTTCCAATAGAAAGCACTCAGCTGTACAACTACAGACGTAAAGTCTTAAGCCAATCTAACCCGTTTTGTTATTTGAAATTAAAAGTCTAGTTTATGTTATACACAGCATTAGAAAATTTAGAAATACAGTCTAATATTCTTTCTGTACTCTTCCTCCATATTAATAATAATGAATTTAATAAATGTATATACACGCATAACCTCAGAATGGGTAAACAATTCGGTTAATTTTTTTGTTGTGTTTATAAATATCAGGACAAGATTCGTATTTCAAAAAAATTACGAAAAAATTGCATGATTTTATTTTTAAATCCCAGTCAAATCATTATAGTGCCCGTGCGTTTAAGTTGATAATTGTTGATATCTTGGATAAAATCAGAATTGGATAAAGAATTTTTTGTACACTAACAAAAACTAGTAATAATTAATTATATATAATATCTATATGATAAACGTTTGAAATAAACTTACAAATTTTTATCAACTTTTATTTATACGGGAAGAAATATCCCTTTATATAACGAAATGTTTAGGCTTCAAATTTAGGGTTCAAGCTATATTTTCTGCTACACAATCATAAAGACCCAAGACGGTAAGGAGTAATTTTTAATCGACAAATGTAACCTGAGTACAGATTTTAAAACGCGTATAAATTATTAATGTGAAAAAAGGTAAAAAGAACATGAAAATTATTAACATATATAATTTTTCTGGAACATAACCCTGAAATAAAACGCAACGCGTAGGAAACTGCAGGAATTCACGAGTATAAAGTTAGGGCGCCACTATCAATAAAGTCACTATTGGACAGTTGTTACCCAATTGACATAAATTAACACAACCAAGACTTTTTCTCTTCATGAAGACCAGTTCTGATAGTGCCATTTTAATTCAGATAAGTAATTTTTAAGAAACTTTATTAAGTGTGTAAAAAAACTATTATTTACGATTTTTAGTCAAGTAATAATTTGTTACTTGTAATTGTAACATTTCCCACACAGCCACCGTTTTAAGGTCACAAAAATATCTCCTTCAAACATTCATTATAAGGTAGGTATCGTAAAATTCTAAAGGTCCAACGATGGAGACATCGGACACTAAGGGTTATTGTTAACATAACAACTTAACCCGCCCGAAAGGTCAAGCGAATAAAATAAATCCGACCCAACAAAAGTGACCCCAGTCGTATTCGAATTAAATTATATTGTGTGTTAAATTAGACGAATTATGTGTATAACACATGAATTACTCCATTCCTAATTTGACCGGTGACATAATGCCAAATAAGTTATAAAGATACGTAAACGTAATAACAGACATATATAATGACATTATAAAACTGTAGTTTAGTAATAAATAGTCATTTTCTTGAAAAGCCCATAAACTTATTCTGCAAATACTGCAGACTTCACTTCACTAAATTAGATTATCTTGTTAGATATAATAACAACACTATGTATTAATTATTGACTAATAAAGGCGATGATCCGCAGAAATACACACATTTTTATGGAAATTTTAGAATAAAAATTATTCACTATGAACTTTACTAGTAAATTTTAACCCATAAAACATTGTAAAAAACTACAAACCATTAACATTAAAGACGAAAACAATAAAAACAATAATTTATAATAATTATCTTTGGTTCAATTAAATAAGGTTCATTACACTTATGCAGTCAGAACAGATTATGTTATATTCCCTAACACAGATTAATAATATGTGTAGAATATGCAAAGTTCTAAAATACCCCACTTTTATGAAAAAGTAAAGTAAACAGACGAGACGATTCCTGTATCTATGCTTAAACAATCTATACTGATATTAGAAAGCTGAAGAATTCTGCATTTATAGAAGAAGGCTTCACGCTATGACCAATGAGAGTAGACCATCAAACAAAACCGGTGACGGCAGCTTGTATTGAAATAAAAATCTTGACGCACACAATCCTGTTTTTTAGAAGAGAGAAGAGTTAGCAGGTCACCTATATCGATATTCTCAAAGTTTCTTTGTACTCTTAAATTAGTCTTTGTCACTCAGTAGCCGATGTTTAAAATAAACATTTTCTAAGTCAGTCTAATAAACTGATCTAGGTATTAGTTTAGTAAACCTATTTTTATTATAAACATTAAACATTTGTCAAAGTTGGACGGGTGTCGATAATATCCGTAACATAAATCAAAACTTTCCCCTATTCCCAACGGTTCAGAAAAACCGTAGCTGACCGCAAGCCACGGATCTTCGGTATAAAATAAAAGTAATTTGTCAAACTCACCTGGCTGGTCGTCGGCGACAACAAATCTCAGGCTGTAACGAAGTACGAAAGCAATAAATAATGGATATGAAAAGTGGACATTTTGACCGAACAAAGACTTATTTTGTGTAATAACTTGCAACTTTACTTAAATCTGTCAAAAATTACGAAGTTAGTTTATTTGCAATTTATGCATTCAATTTCACAGTGAAACTTTAAAAAAAAACTTATTTAGAGAATACAGTGTAATTAGGTACGAAAAAAGGTGTTACTTACAATGTTTGAGGTAAATTGAAATGAAGGGCCCTAACCTTTAGAAAATTAAGTAAATTATTATATCTTAAAAGATTCCTAATTGAGTAACTAACATTAACAAAGACGAGATTATAATTTTATAATTTAATAAGTTTGGGTTATTAATGTTCAGTTATAATTAAATTATTTTAATTATAACTGAACATTAATATATTATATTAAAGGTATAAACAGGCCTTTCTGTCAATCATCTGTATAAATTAAAATGAATTAACTAAATGCATGTACGCGCATAACCTTAAAACAGCTTGATATATTTTAGATTATAATTGTCTGGACAAGATTCACGCATAGGAAAATATACGAAACAAAATTGGATGGAATTATTTGTAAATCTCCATGTAATCAGATATCATCATGGTGTGGCTAAGTGGCGTTCAATTTAAGAACTCTTCCATAATATGTACCATAAGAAATTCAGTATTTTATGTGATATTTTAGGTATAGAAAGAGTTAAATGTAAGAGGAAATTGTTACATGTTGTTACATGGATAGTACCGCAGAGAATATCTAGTATTAATATAAATTCCAAAATAGAGTAACAAAAAATAATATGAAGGTCATTTTAGCTTTGTCTTTGAGTATAACTGAACGTAAGGTAAATGGCGTGTTCAGAATCATTATTGTAAAGTGTGTCATCTGAGCGAAATATAACACAGGCGAAAGATATTTTAATGTCTGCAGTTTTGTTTGTATCTGTTGAATATTTTTCTACTAGAGAGGGGTTGAAAATGTATAAAAATCACTATCTCTAAATATTTAAGACTAGGTTACGCGTTACGTTGTCATACTAAAGGACTTGAGCATTAAACTCAATGACAGGTCAGATCTAGTGTATAAAAATAAAACTCATTATAACCTTAAATGTTAACATGTTATGCAGAATTAATTTTAACATCAACGTATATAATTTTACTATAGCTACAATAACTAATCTAATGTCAATCGTTAAATACTATCGGTTCACACAAGCTCTCTATTACTCTAGAAAAGTAAGAAAATTGTGACATAAACATCAAAAATATGCTGCTATCAAGTTTACAGAAATCCAGGAACATTAAAAAGGCTTCAGAAAAAAATCTTAGAAGCGGTTGAACATGAACGTCCGTCTTAAAATTAACAAGCAATTAGAAATAATTACAAAAGTTGTCACAAGATAAAAATCCTAATAATTTCCCATTGCTTCACATAACGTATGTTCGAATTATCCCCTGTCGGCTCCATAATACCGCATGCTCCGCTACAACGATGGTATCACTATATACTGGTTGGCGCGTATTAGGCTGTTGATCGATATAGCGCGGCGCCCGTAACTGGTTACATGTTGAACGGTGCACATATTAAGGCAAAGACTACTTTTAAATAAATTTAATTCAATTTTTTTTAAAAAAATGGAATTCAATACAATCTTTTTGACAATTTTCTAAAAAGCCACAAAATTACTGTGTACAATTGGAATCCGTTCAAAAAAAAAGAGCTCGGTTTAATAAGGATTAAAAGTCAAGTATATATTTCATCCTGATTCACTGCTAAGTAGCCGATAAAAAACTAATTTGTATATATTTTACCGTAAAAAAAATCCTTAATATTAGCTTGTTTAATCCATTACAAGGATAACACAAGCTAATTTTAAGGAATTTATACACTGGCACGACCTAGTTACTATTTTATTTTAAGCCTTTTTTGTGGTTCAAGTTCAAGTGATGAATGCCATAAGTTATTAGAGCAAAGGTTTTTTTAGAAAGTTAGTATTGGATCATGTCACTATATTTGGTGATAGTATTAGTTTCCAAATAATTTTCATAGAAACTTATGATAAAAATTTTACTTATTAAATTATGTTCTCTAGTTAATTTAGTTTTTATAAGTGTTAATTCATATAACGGGCAGTTAAATTTCCTTATCACCTATTCACATAATTGTCTGTCATTATATTTTACACATCCACAGACGTGTGTGTGTAATATACCTTCCACATTCTTCTTCTTCCTCCTAGTCTTATTCCCAAATAACTTTGGGTCAGTTTTTAATTGAAACAAGTATTACCTGAATATCAGTTTTTACGACTATAGAGCGACTGGCATCTGACCTTTTTTTTCTCTTTTTTTTTTATCACGTGGGAAAAATCCTTTATGGATCCCCTACTGCCTCGTGGGTAGGCAAGCAGGGGTATGTGGGAGTCCCCGTCTGAGGAAACCGGGGTACCCACTAAAAAACCCACGTTACGCCGTCTCTGTCGCATTGCCGGGGCCACGGGAACACCGGCAATGCGACAGAGACGGCGTAACGTGGGCAGAAACATCCTACCCTAAACCTAACCCTACTAGTTCTCATGCTCCAATATGTAGATATTGTAAATATCCGGGACACACACGTCTAAAGAAAGATCACACATGACCAGTTTCATACAAATCAGGAGACTACGTCTATCTAAAAAAACATCTCAGCCTTGGAAATTCATTGTCACCTATCTGGAAAGGATCTTACAAAGTGTTGAAAATTAACGGTAATAATACGTAAACACTTCTCGTTAATAAAAAGCACGTCACTCATCATTATGATGAGGTCAAACTATCGAATACGTTTGCACAAGATAACAACGAATCTGTAAACAAAACATAAAATATTTAGTATTAAGCTTATACAATAATTCTAATAAAATATAAAATAAATATTTTACTTATCTAAGCTCTATACCCTTTTACTTATCCATTAATCTTATACACGAACTTAGTTTTATAACTTTAGATTTATATTAAGGAAAATATAGTCAATCATAATCTCTGGTTTCAACGCATCAGTGCGTACCGAATACATACAGCTGATAAACTCAAGCCCCGAAATCCTTTTCGATTATCTAGGAAAACTTAAAATTAAAAACGGTTACTTAGACTTAGTTATTTCCCAAGACATACATATCACGTTACCCCGCTCATATCAACAACATCGGGTCCATATTGGAAGACTTAAACAACGCGATCACGTTTAGCTCAAGGAATGTAGATGCCATGCCCAGGTGATAAGACGCTCGGACTCAGTTATACCGAGTTATACCGAGAGCTCGCCAACAACTACAACCAAACAATTGTATCTTATCGATTAATTTAAATATAAATGATATTATTATTTTTTAATTATTACAACAATAAAGCTGAATTACCATTAGTTATGCCTAAGGAATATGATTTAAACCATAACTTACCTTTGTTAACGCCGAATAACAACCCCTAACTCTTTAGTTTTATTAACCCAAATTCAAAATACATAGTAGTGATCAAAGACAGAACCCAGTATTGTAAATTAGATACAATAGAATAGTACCTAACTTACCGTGATTTGTTATAAATATGCGAAATCAGCAACACTTACGCCGTCGATGCCGATCAGAGTTGTGAAAGTGATTCATTGAGAAAAGTAATAAATAAGTTACCTTAACATTGTCATCCCAAATTTATAACAGGAACTGTAAATATATGGAATTTTTACAACGTAACCGGTGGATATATACACAATCGCAGTCTACTAAATTGTTTATAGACTGTATAGATTCCGGAACTACTGAAATAATAATCTCTGGAACCGGTGTACTTACTGTGCCTAACCGATATACTGCCTATTGTAAGAACACCATTTTAATCCCGAAAAGTTTCATCTTAAATATAAGTTTACCAATAAGTAATTCCGATTTTAGCTTAATTAACGATTCTTGTTGTACCTTATATAACATAAATATTATATTGCCTAATATATCCCCTATACACATTCATGAACTAGACTTGCACAATTTAAATAACAATCAAAAATTAAAACCGCACTTGGCAGGCTAAGATGAAATCATAGACCAACCCCACATAATTAAATATAGGACACATTATTCAATATTAACAATTTTTATTTTTGTACTTATTCTTTTTTTCATATTATATTAGTTAAAAACGTGTTACTACAATAGCAATTTAACGTCCCGTAAATTTAATAAAGTAAAAACTAACTCAACCGAAGAAGCTTTTGAATTAAATGAAAATACTAGATCACCCTCTCCGCAAATAATAATGAACTAATTTTAAGTAAAGTTCATATTCCAACCATGAGATTTACTCTTGTCGGGGGGGTTGTTACATCCCTCCAATGTACACCATAGCGATGATGCTATGCCAAACCTATGCCGAGTTAGCATATTATTATAATATATACGCCGGGAGCAGCTCAAACTTAGTGAATCTCCGCGCAGCCTTCTTTCGTCGCGTGTCACCATCTCAAGTTCTAAATCTAATTCCATACGTCGCGTAATAAGTTGCTATTTCAAATACCATTTTAATTCTATTTTGTTCTGATACATTTTATATTTATGTGTAAATAAACACCTTTTTAAAAAAGACTTTCGGAGTTCTCCGTTTAACAGTTCGCTGGAGGAGAGAGGGTCGCGACGATCTCTTCCGGCAATGGGAGCAAAGGGACCTCCGGTGTGGTCAGCACGCCGCGGGCCTTCACTAGACCACGCGCGGTAGGTCGGGCGATGTGCCACGCCTAATTTGATGGATGCCTCCCTCCCCATGCTGTCTTGAGGGGGACATCATAATTTCTAGCCCCTCCCTATACGAGTCGAGCCGGAAGGGGCAACCCTAGCCGGGCCGTGGGTAGACTAACGTAGACACCACGACCCGGTCAGGCAAAGGAGGAACACAACGGGGTTAGTCAGTAACACCACACGAAACCGTCCCAACTGCCCCCGCAGCACGGACGGCAAAGTGCCAAGGTTTTATTTCCCGCGCCAAATAAAAAAAAAAACGATAAATCTTACTTATGGACGGTTTTTGCCATTCCAAAATTATATTTGAATACGCAATAAGAACATACTTTCAGATACAAATTTACTAGTTTACAGTAGTATTAAAATTGTGCTATAATTGCTAATTATTCGTTTTTTTGTTATAAGCACTTACTTAGCTTAGCTCGTGATATTTACCGTGGACTTCCCTGATGACTTCGGATACATAGAGATGAGACTGTTCGGCTCTTCCTCTGTCGAAATCCTGTGCCAAGTCCCATCAGGAGTTTTGACAACAATGATTTGAACGATGACGTTCTGCGTCCTAAAAGATCTCATTGAAGTAAATCCAAGATTTAGCGAAGACAGATTGTCTTGACCTTGTCAGAAACTCCTCGAGTGATATGCCGGAACCAAATTCAACTTTGCCTTAGCTTTCTAGACAGCTGCTTTGGTGTCAATGTTTGTGACTAGTTATTATAGGACGTTGCTGATCTTTACATGGTGAACCAAATATGTGAAAAATTTTAATATAAAATTTGGGCACATAACTGACACTTAATTTTTCCTTGAAAATATGAATCACTAACTAAAGAAAATCCTCATTGACCTCTTGTCTGTGGTTGCAAGTCTTATAACCTAGATTATCTATTTGTTTTGCGTACTTTCTAATTTGGAGTCGGAAAAGGCTAAGAATGCCGAAGGTTATATTTCGGAAGCTCTGCAGTTCTTCAGCTATTCATGCAGCCGTATCTTTTGATGACCCAGCATTTATGATCATGGCTTGTAGGTCATCCAATTTTTTAAATGCTCTCCTCAAGCTTTTTTGTGCTGCGACTATTTCAATGAAATTGGATATTATAATCGTGCAATTTTATAGTAAAAGTGAAGTGGAGATGTTTTGCTGGCAAGCGGTTAGCTTGAAATATTTATCAACTTATTTATTTAAACTTCATGCACATCATAATACAACGGCGGACATAATGCCGATGGCATTATCTACCAGTCAATCGATGGGTGGTACAGAGAAGTTAGGTAGGTAGAGTGATTATAAGGTTTTGGGATACTGAAATTAAATCAATTCATCAACAGTTTCTGAGCAAGTGCTCTTGGACTTTTTTTTAAAACTCTTAGCCATCCTGATTTCCAGAGGCAACGTATTCCACGGAAGAACAGATTCGACAAAGAGTGAACAGTTTATAAAGTTAGAGTGATAAGAAGGACATTGAAGAAGTCGATTATGCGACGAGAAAAGATTTTTATCGTTAACTGTTCAAAGATATTGAAAGTGACAGAATAAGTAAGAAGGAGTAAAAGGAGAGTAGAATATTTTTATTTATTTATTTATTTAAACTTTATGCACAAACAAAGTGTACAAAGGCGGACTTAATGCCAAAGGCATTATCT
>JAOCPS010340427.1:0-12662 GCA_025505425.1 Graphium colonna | reverse complement strand
GATGATTGCAGCTGATCTGATGCTCGAGCTGGAAGGTGGCCATGGGAACTCTGTAATTAAATGACGCAAACCCATCGGGTTTAGGCTCGTGTGAGCTGGGAAGAAGAGCACTATGCGCTTATAAAAGCTTGCTTAAAAAAACATTTTCTTTTATTTTAAATTTTTATTAAAGTCACAAAGACGTAAATGCCTGCCATGAACAGTCAATAGATGGGGTACCGTCGCATAACAAACGCAACGAGCATTGCAAAACTATTCGACGCGCATTGTTCGATGTATGGACGAGCGTTGGCAAGGAAAATGTCGCCCTGTGACGCATCTTTCGTCTACGCTCTTCAAGTCTTTACGCAGGAAATCCTACGAAGGAAGTCAGATTGACAGAAAACATTTAGATCTTGCTCAAAGTTATTAATTGGATCCTTGTTCAAGTATATGTTTACAAAGTCGGCATAAAAGCCGTAACTTTTCCTTTTCCCACTCCATTCCCTTTCAGATCCTTAATCCTGCCCTAATTCCATTCAATAAACCCCTTCTCAGGTTGACAACGTACTTACAAATCTCCGGATGTTGTATGTGTATATTGGCGACGGGGTCGATTAACATCAAGTGAATCGTCTGCTCGTTTGGCTTCCTTTCCATAAAAAATCTCCTTTTTCTTATCATGGAAAAAAAGCCAAACAAGGAGTCGGTTCACTTAGTGTTCAGTGATCCCGTCGCCCATAGATACACACGACATCCGAAGAGTCATTATTGTCAACTTGGATACAAAAGGTCCATTGGATAGGATGGGGTCGCGTTAAGTATTTGGAGGGGAAATCAGTAGGAAGAGAATAAGGTATGAATGGCCAACCGGCATCCCCAAAAATCTTCCATAATTTATTTTATGCCGACATCGTAAATGGCGGTGGTACTTTCCCGAGAGCACGGTCGTAGAAGCGCAGTAAAAACTATGAAAAGTTATGCTCTACCACCTCAATATATTGGCTTTAAGTGCCTTGACGATATTTTTATACATAAATAATATCCACCTCACTTTAAGTAGACTGGTGGGGTCTACTAGTGATAGCAGAACCTCTTTAAAAAAGCATTAGAAGAACCTACCGTGATTTATTATTCCAGACACACGATAAGTTACGACTGATTTGATGATGCTTATAGCCACGATCACTTCATAATTTATCATGAATTAATTGCTGTTAAGTAAACTGTATTATAGAACAAGAAATAACTTCATTTAAACCTGGCTAATAAATTAAAATTTATTTATTTATGCTTTATTGCAAATACCTTAAGTAAGGAATACAATTGGCGGACTCAATACCATTAGGCATTCTCTACCAGTCAAATTTATCCATAACTGAACAATTTTAACTGACTTCAAAGAACCTCCTCCTTTTCTTTGAAGTCAGTTAATTTTTTTTTCTTTATTGAATTTCAATTCTATATTGAATTTTACATCTTTTTGTATTTATGGTTACCGATTACATTAGCAATAGTGAACAGATTTCGAATAATATTTCCAAATTAAACCATCAACGTTCACTTCCAAGTCGTTTAAAATATGTTTCGTAAATCTATGTAACAATAATTGTTTCAAATCATATAAAAAATTATAAAGTTGAAATCTGTTAATTCTGGCGATAATCGTATAAGCTACGTGAGAAGGACGATATTTATATGGAATACCGTACCAAGTTGCATCAAGTTCAAACCTTTTTCTTAACCTTGTTGCTTTCATAAAGAAAACTCGGGTTTCGGAGATATTTCACAAAATCGAAAAATCCATTCATAGAAAATAGTTTCTATTGCATTCTACATCTCTATGAACGATTGCGTACACGTCATGTATGTAAAGCAAATTTCATATTTTTACACTTTAAATTGAATTCCCTGTTCAAACTCAAATCCATGATGAGTAATGTCGTAAGGAATTACAGAAATTATTACTGTATAATTTTGATCTTGATGCATGAGACTTTTTGGTGCCACTTTTGAGCTTTGTCTTTATCAAGTTGTGTATGTCCACCTGGTTATTTCGAGCATAATGAATTCACGGAGGCAATTTTTGAAAAAAATCTCAAATGTCACATGTAACAGGAACATATTAAATCCCGGCAGTGTTTTGTTTGTTTCCAACGCTGCCGGCGAGGCGACCAGCGGCATATTAAATTACGACGAATTTACGTTCGTCCGATTTCAAAAGGCACCCGCTTTTTACGGTGTCCACAACTAGGACGCAGAACGGGATTTTTAACCAACTTCAATGAAGTTCTCAATTCGCATATTTTTAAGGCGGGGCTCTCCTAGAAATGTGATTTTGTAAACGGTTTTGTTTTGATATACTACATTATAAAAATGTTGAAAAAATAACCACTTATATTCGAGATCTTTTCTTAGCTAAATCGGATGTCCGTTACACAATTGGATAAACTTTATCCGATATAAAAAAGCCAAACATACTTCTATTCGACATCTTGAAACCGATATTATATTAATTGTACGCAATTTAACTTAAATCAAACTAAAATAATCGTCTGTGATGGTGTGAGCGATTTCGGTAACAATATTGTCATTATTACACAACACGATAATTTTTTTCTCAAAATCAACTATTTTACGGCACCATTCGCTCCCGCTCCGTTCCCACCGCACCGCGGCGTCGTGATCGCTGTCCTTGTCATTCCGGTGTGTTTGAGACGGTTCTTTCTTTCGCACGCGGGTTGGCAGCATTAGCATTGTGCGCTTGGATAACATCGCCTTAATGTCAAGCCTAGCAGTGCATAGGGAGACATGATGATGATACATCACCAGCATCATTATAAGACCATGACCACTCTGTCAAGAGTATACGACTGACGAAGAATATCAAGACTAGTGCTTAATTGGAATGTTTAAGAAATGTTAGTAAACTTCAATTAATCTACAAGAAATCGTGGTTGGGGAACATCCGAGAGTGGGCAGGAATTGCGAGTGCCGCCCAACTGTTTCGCCTCGCAAAAAAGAGGCAGATGTAGGGAACTGACAGCCAAACTCCGTTAGTCGGAGAGATACCTTAAGAAGAAGAACAATGTGTAGCGAAAAATATATTAAAAAAATATGTTACGTAAATTCGTTTTAAAGCGTTTCAAGTCGGTATTTTATATTTTTATGCGAAAATAATCTGCTTTTTTATGTTTTGTGGTAATATTGTATTGAGACTTCAATTGATGTAACATATAAATCCAAAGAAAAAAACGTACATGCTTAAGATCGCACGCAGTGAAAACAATTATTACATAATGTAGTAAACGGCACAGCAATAAAAAGCTAACTGTATCTTTCTCGCTCACACTCGGCGGTCCCGAGTTCAACCGATCGAGCCTTTCATCTCAGTGTTTGATGGGAGCCTCACAGCCTACAAAAATCTGTATTTAGTGCGCCAAAACAAATTTTCATTTCTTAAAAGAGACATAAATCAAAAGAGATATAAATCTGTTAAGAAAAAGTAAGTAATGCTCAAACATCATTAAAAATATAGTGCAATTTAATATCTCCTCTGTTTTTAAAATCGGTAAAACACTAACGATTAGTGAATCGTATATTTACGTAAAAAATTACGAAATTATCAAACACTAAGTGTATTTTATACAGATTTCTTTCCAAAAATCCTCTAAAATTGGTTCTTCTTAGTCACAGTGTTGCCCTCGCAGCCAGGCGGGCGCCTTCTAAACTTTATCGCAAGTGTCGGCGATGTTTTTTATGGCGACACAGACAAACGGTAAACTTTCAACTCCGCCACCGGTTGCCACATTAAAAATGTTTTATCGTCCCAATCTCAACTGAAAGTACGAAAGTATTTACGAAAAGCGACGGACCAACACCCAAAAGTAAAAAAAATATTGACAACAACAAAAAAACTCTAAATTAATAAAAACGAAGTGTAGTATACCAAAATAGGCAAGTAATAAGCTATAATATATTAAGAACGAAATTACACTGTTGCCTCTATAAAACAAACCAGCAAAATGTTATCATAATTTGAAGTATTTTAATATCCAAGCAGAAAAAAATATACTTAACTACTTGAAACTAGCAATTTTAGAGAAAACAAAAAAAATCGCATAAACACGTCCATAAATCGCGGTTATAAAACGTAATCTTAATTAACGTCTATTTAGTTTTCCTTGAAGGCGTCTAATAAAACAAAAAAAATGTAAATACTCGTACCTTCTTTTGTCGGTGGTATTTTTCCATGGTAATAATATATGTTATATAATATAACACTTCTATCCTAAAACTAGATATGAAAAAATCATGAAATCGAAACCTATATTCGCAAACCAGCTAACTCCATTTGATTAATTTTGTCAGGGCAACCTAAACCTTCAAACTAATTAACTAACCTAAATTTTCAAACTTAACACAAATAAAGAATCAAATTCATCGCGTGAATAAACCAGAAATATTTTTGAATAACTATTTATTCAAAAAATTGTAATAACTTAAGATTTTACACGTCCACAAATCATGTGGTGTGGTCATCAAAAACTGGAGTTAGATAGATGGTTTGCGGATTAAGGTTTCGAAATCTAATATTTTTTTTTTCGTTAAAACTTTTATTAATATCGAAAAAGCCTAAAATCCCAGCGCATATAATCCATCAACGTTTCTAATTTTCTTCCAATGGATTACTCCATTGGCTGTCTTATGCTATGCTAAAGAGAAAATATTCTTCTCTCACATCTCTAATATCTATAAAATTGATGGACGATGTACGACTATTTATCCTTCACTCTGAAATAAAATCGTAGTACATATTTGACCACTGTTATTAATTTCCGATAAACTTTACACTCGACAAAGTAAGTCCCCCTGACCGAATTCCGGCCACCGTGGCCAATCTACTTAGAGATTTTTACTAATTAGATCCAACTGCGCAGGAGATATTATAGTGCACAAGTGTACGCGTAAACAGGTGCACTCCCTGTTCTTTTACTCTCATAGCCCGATGGGACGGATATCCGACACGACCGGAGAGAGATCAGGCGAGGGACCTACTTTTTGCATGCACATCCGACGCATGAATCTCATTTCTTTTCAGGCAATCGGGTGATCAGCCCGCATTGCCCCAATCCAACCAAGAAACAACAACACAAAGTCATTGTTCCCCACGGGATTCGAACCCACGACTTCCGGTTTACAAAGCAAGGGCCCATACCCCTAGGCTGCGGAGGCGGGCGGGCTCAATATTAAATGCAGGTGACGGCCAGTATTTTATAATCTTGCATCATCTCTGTATATTAAAAAAAAGAAAAAACAATCTTAAATAGCTTACCTTAATCTGATATGAGTTGACTTTATGCTTCGGCAAAAGGTTGAAGGTGGAGAAATCCAGTCGCCTGGAGAATATTCCATTAGCGCCAGCACCGGCTCTGCAAAAAAGAAACCTTATTAAAAACAAAAAAAAACTAACCCACACATTTAATCGAAACTATTGAGACCAGTATTACAAGAACCGCGTTTTGCTTCGTTTTGGATACGGCATGTTTTGCTCGTTTATCTTTTACTTTTATCTCAAGGTTACCCCGGTGCACGTGCACCGAAGTAACTAAGTAAACAAGACGCATTTAACTTTAAAATAAATAACCTAAGTAAATGCCGTCGAGGATCATCGGGAAGATAATGTGTGGTAAACAACAGAAAACCTCAAACTAAGCGGCCAACTCGACAACTGTTGACAGTCGTAGGTTCGAACGCCAGAAGAAAAATTTGCGTCGAAACGATTTTGTTAAACTTCATTGATAAATTAAATAAAAAACGCATTTTACACTTATTCGAAAATGAATATTATCATAAATAAATAAAAAAAGGATATCTATAGTCAATATAACTATCGTTGTCTTATTCTGTCATTCTAGTCTTTGAAATTTAATTTTAAATTAGTTTTTTTTCAGCTCCATTTACTTTAGTGATATGACAATATTAGAATACATAAAACGCCTATCAAGAAGTAAAAATTTGATGATATAAAATTATTATTAATTTCTACAGTCAATAGAACTATGATTCTTTCTCTTTCACTCTGACGCGTGAAGCTATCTTTGAAATTTTACAAATGAGTATTTTTTATAACATTTATTCCGCTCGATTTACTTTAGTTTTACGACAACATTAAAAACCGATAAAAATACCTACTATTGAGAAGTAAAAATTTGATGCACAAGAATCGGTTGCCTGATTGCATCCAATAACATATAATCGGTGTTTAACGAAAAAAAAAACTGAATTGCGAGATTAAATAAGGAATTTCAACCGTTCCGAAGGAAACCGTAAAAAGAAACGAAACGTCCAATCGAGAGAACCGGTCCTTAAAACTTTAAATATTACGACATTTGTGTAAATCAACACGCGCTGCATTTAAATATGCTTAATGTGAAGAAGTATTTGAAACATTCTTGAGAAAAACAAGATATCACTTAACATCGATAATATTATATTAAGGAGTAAGGAGCTACTAAAGTACTTATGTATTCCAAGATTTTCGGAAATTGGTTACTTTAAACAAACTAGCAAAAAAACCGTGTGAAGTCGTGAGACACCGGATAGGAACGAAGTTCCTTATTATAAAAATATTATTTTAAAGTTCTGTTCGAGGTGTAAACATAATTAAATATATAAATAAATATAAAACAATAAATTAAACAAAAATAATAAAAAACTTAATATGTAAATAAATAAACAGTCATCACCCGAAGACTATACATTACAAACTGTATAGCCATCATACATAGACTATACATTAGACACTGCCACATAGAATGGCTATAGATACGATGTTACGTCATGGACGTTTCTTGCCGACTAGCGTACCCCTCCGCAACGCCCCATAAGGAACTTCCTTTCAAAAACTATTTATTATTTTATATTAATATAGATATACATACTATCTTAAGTTTAAACAAACAATTAAAGATAACTTTTTATTAGTATAGATAATTAGATACACTAAAGATAGTGTATATACGGAGTGCACTAAAGGTAGATAACATAGGAAAGTTAAACAAAGAAATATAAAAAATCTATTTTTTAGGGTTCCGTAGTCGACTAGGTACCCGGTTATAGTTTCGTCATGTCTGTCCGTCCGAGCTTGTACTCCACCGTTTCTGCACCGAAAGTGACGAAAATTGGTCGAGAGATGTATATTAAGATCCAAAGATTGGTTTTTAAAATAATTTTTTGTCACCCGTCCTCCCATACAACGGAAAAAATTTACTTATTTATTAATAAACATAATTAGACTATTTTATTATGTGAATCCAAATCCACTTGGCACTTGTCCGCCAAACATTGCACAACGACAGTATCGAAACATTTTGTAATTACATTAACGCGTTTTACGACACCGAACTGGTCCAATGTTCGATTCTGTCGCGAACAAAGACAGCTTTATTAATAGCAAGACAGCAATGTAATCTGGGTTTTATGTTGTCTCTCTTGCTTTCGTTTCGAATGCACTCGTTTATTTTAGTTTACAGCCGACCACAGCGAAGATTTGTTGCTATGCACTTCATTAGGAAATATGGACTTAAGAAATTTTGTATAAAAATAAATAGTTACTTTTATCATCGTGCGTCGTAAGAAAATAGGAATAATAAGACGTTACAAAAGACTAGTAAATCGTATGTATATATATACCTTTAAGTAATAAAAGTAACAAACAAATTATCTTTATTACAATAATTGGGTAAAAATATGTACAAACTTTGTGTGCATGCATAATCAGGTTTGAAAAATGACTCACTGAACAGAATAATTCTTATTTTTTACCAATTAAAAAGAAATGATAGCAGCATACGTCCTGCTCGAACGTTGGCTTGATTTCAATTAGCGAAAAATTTACACTTATATATTTAAAAAAAAAAAAAATTATTGCAACGCTCCTTTTCGAGTTCAATTGTTGAATGTGATGTGGTGTGTGATGTGGGATCCAAAATAGTACACAAAAAAATCATCATATTTGGTCCAGCCGTTTACGAGAAAGGACAATGCCCAAAAGTGGTACCAACAACTCTAATGCATCAAGATATAAATTATATAGTAATTATCATCATAATTTCTTACGCAATTACGCTTCATCGATTTAATTTTGAAAACAGGGAATTTAATTAAGGGAACAAAAAGTATGAATTTTGCTTTACCAACATGACGTTTGCGCAATGTGTCATAGAGATGTATTCTACGTCAAGCAATAGAAGCTGTTTTATATTAATCACTTTTTCAATTTTATCAAATATCTTCGAAACCCGATTTTCTTTACGAAAAAAAATTGTGTAGTAATTAACATAATAAGTCTAGTCTCCAAAAAACATGTTTGAATTTTTGCAATTTGGTACGGATGGCCATATAAAGAAATAGACGATACGTGTATTGAGTCAACAGTTTTCATTTTAATCAACAACAATAATAATTAAAATGATTCGACGTAATACACTAAAGCGAATAAGCAAGAAAAACAGTTGCTACGACTTTAGCGCCGCAAAAACGAAACGCGGGCCGTCAAGGTTGCGCGAAAAAACTCGTTTTTTTTTCATTGCCAAGGCCAACCGAATTAGATACCGGGTCTCATATCTCACCGGGGCGTGTCAACACATTGTGTTTACATTCACGTGGCGATAAAAAAACCGGGCCCGATAATATTGTTGACGGTAATATTTAATGACGGTGGATGCAAATTTTATTATTAGTTTTTTTTCATGGGACCGGATTACGTGTGCCAAGTTATGCATGATCTGTGGAGCGTGATGTTTTTCTTTTTAAATCCTCGTTCGAATTTTGAATTGACATTATACGCGGCAAACGATATTCGAAATTGGAATCGACCGATATTGCGATTTTATCTGCTGTTCAAACTGTACGGATCGAATGTCATACAGATACTGCCAATTTTAAATCTTTTATTTTTTTTAATTGTTTTCGAACTGGCACATAACGTGCGTAGTAAAAAAGGTATAACAAAAAAAATAAGGGTTAGTCACGAGAACAAGGCGGCGGAAGTACGCTCGGCTTAATGTAGGTAACCTTGAGCCACACAATGCCTCAGTTATTTTAATGTAATCAACAAAAAAGCGCCCAAGCAGACATTACCCATTACGTAATTTCGAACATAACAAAATGTTTGACGTTTGAATCTTAGTATACTTACGAAAACAGAACATTAAGATGTATTTATTATTTTTTTTAATAAATCAATAGAGAATGCGCTCGCGCACTTTTGAAATGAATTCAATAACCTATCGTATATAATATCGAATAAATATATCGACGCTATAAAAAAACCTCGATTCCTTTGAGTCACGCTAAACCTATTTTTGTCTTCATAATAAGAAACGTAATACTAAAATTTTATTATATAATATATAGCACTGTTAAACTAAATAACATATTTAGCGGCCGATGTCATTCGGATCGCGCGTGCACGTTTAAAAAAAACGGCAACGCAATAAAAAGACCTTGTTTACGAGACAAAACTTTTTCGAATCGATTGATAGCGAATGCAACATGGCGAACTTGGCCTTGGACGGTAAAAATAGCATGTTGTGTCGACTCGATTTTCATATCAAAACCGACGGGTGTGTGTGTGCGGACGTGCGTATGCCCCTCCAATTGGAAGGCTACTTGTGTGCGTCCAATCCAGCCGTCGCGGGCGCACACATTATATTTACTTGGGACACTTTCTGAAGATAGCTATCATGATAATATTACTTCAAATTTATTACAAGAAACATAAAATGCAATATAACAAAAATGATTTTGAAATAAATAATAGAAAGGACCCATTTTTATATGGCATTTTTTTTTGTGTGATGAAATACATCAAGTCCAATATTTTCTACTACCAGACTAGGCTTATTATACTTACTCTTACCGAAGTTCTCTTCGGGAAGAAACCCCAGGTTCCAGAGACATTTGATAAAATCGAAAACTCGATTCATCAAAAATAGTAAGTATTTTTATGACCGATAGTGTAAACGGCATTTAGGTAAAGGAAAATTCTTACATTTAAACTTTAGATTAAATTCACTGTTTAAAAATCAAATCCGTGAAGTGTAAAGTCGTAAAAACATATGGAAATAATTAATATATAATTTTGATCTTAATGCATGAGACTTTTTGGTATCCTTTGAATAATATAAATAATAAATAGAGAATATAGATTTACATTTATAAAAATATCCAAAAAAATATTTTAACGAAAAGGATTTTTACGCCGTTCGTGTGTCAATTTCGACGAAGTAATGTTTAAAAACAAAATGGCGCAGTTTTCCGTCGCCAATGGCGCGATTTATTTGTACCGGCAGTTGCTTAAGCGCTAAAAGCTGTTGCAACTCGCCAGATTCTTTGGGACGCGTTAAATTAACATTTGCATGGTACAAACAGACATACGAGGTCGTCCGGTATCGTGTTAAGACATATTTGCTGTCGCAGAATTAATATTTAATTTAATTTACTCCGAATAAGAGAAACAAGTACTATAATTACAATTTTTATGGAAAGAAAAATTGACGAGCAGTTCACCTGATGGGAAGCGATCCCGTCGCCCATAGACACGCAATATCCGGAGATTTGCGAGTACGTTGTCAACATGGGAAATTAGATAGAATGGGGTGGGGTATAGGAGTGGGATAAGAGTAGACGTGGCCATCCGGCATTCCCAAAAGTCATGCATACTTTATTTTATGCCGGCTTTGACAGCGCGGTCGTAGTAAGGCAGTAAAAGCTATGAAAAGATGGTATGCTCTTACCTGTTATATAAATAACGTGAAACTAATTATTACAATTGTTACCTATAGTTTAAAAGCTGACTAGCGGGCGAATAGATCAATAACACAATTTCTAGTGTAACGGTCAGATAATCCTATCCTAAAAACTAATTTACGAAACAGATTAAATTCAATTTACAATCATCGTGCATATCGTTAATATAATCGTTAAAACATCGTTAATAACAGTTGTCCGCTACGCAACAAATCTGTCTTTTGAATCGATTTACGAGCCAGAAGCGAGTTGAGTTTAATTTGGAGATAAGTCGAGTATATATAGTGTTGCCATCTAAAGAATATCAAATTGACTTTTCAGAAAGAATATCTTTTTACTTACTTACTTTAAAGTTGAAAATTTCTTTTATTTTTTAATTTCGTTTTGATTTTTTTTTATATTTCATTGTCATTGTCTTAATGTACCAATTTAGTTTTTTATTTTTTTTTGTTTTTAACTTGGGTGCTGTATGTTTTTTGTCCATTTTTTTATTCTTCCGTGCCAATTCGGATGTATTCTCGGATAGAAACAGAACTTTTAAAATCGGCACATAAATGACCGAGTTATGTCGCGACATACACAAAAACATGAGAATTGAGAAACTTTTTTTTTATGGAAAGGAGGACTGACGAGGAGACGGTTCACCTGATGGTAAGCGATCCCGTCGCCCATAGACACACGCAATTAAATAAAACAGATTTTTTGGATAAGATGGGTCGGGATTAAGGATTTCGAGGGTAAAGGAGTGGGATAAGAAAAGGGTAGACAAGGCCATTCGGCATCCCCAAGAGTCATGTATACTTTATTTTATGCCGACTTTATTAAAGGCGATAGTACTTCCCCTGACGAGCACGGTCGTAGAAGTGCAGCAAAAGCTGTGAAAAGATGTTATGCTCTGCCACCTCCTTTTCGAAGTCGGTTAAAGTAGGCCTTTCTCGAACACGTATTCGTCGTGCAGGACAAATGAACCGGTCGCCGAGCGCACTACTGCATTGTGATTTGAAAGTAGACGAGGCGCGGGAACCGGTCCGCTTTCTCGCCGAGGTGCAGGGTGCAGCGTAATTCTAGATTTGGAACGGCCGCCGTGTAATTCAATAAAAACTAACTCATTTAACGTTAGAAAACAATGTGTTATAATATCATTATTTTAGGTGGTAGAGCATAACATACAGCTTTTTCTGCACTTCTACAGCCGGTCTCGCCCTAAATAAAGTCGACATAAAATAAAGTATGCATGACTTTTCGGGTTGCCGGATGGCCATGTCTACCCTTTTTTTCCCACTTCTGTCCAATATCCCAGGTTGACAACGCACCCGCAACTCTCCGATTGCGTGTGTCTATGGGCGACGGGATGGCTGACCATGAGGTGAACCATCTGCGCGTTTATCTTCTTTTCTTTGAAAAGTTTGTGTTTGGATGTTCGTTGCTGCATACGCAAAAACAGTGAATGGCACATTTTGATGGAAATTTGATACACCGATATTTTTTGCATGCGGGTCAAATCTTGAGGATAAGCTGGTATTCACATGTATACAGTGAACGCTCTATATAGACAACCTCTCATTATTAAGAAATTTTATTAATTTGTTTTAAAAGAAAGAAATAAAAAAAAATCCAGGCAGTAAGTATTTTATACTCATTTTTCCCTACAAGCAACTATTCCCATTGAGCCGTCTGTCGTTTCCCTCCTTCTCCATAAAAAATCACAACTTTTACCATATTATATATTCATAACATATGATCGAGCGAACTAATTATGCCATCATACACTTCCGAATGTGCAATATGCACACTAGGCATGGGCCGTTTCACTGTTTTTTCACTTGCTATCGGTTATATAACGTTATCGTTACCTACAATGAGAACGT
>JAOCPS010340317.1:0-12663 GCA_025505425.1 Graphium colonna | reverse complement strand
GCATAAATTTTAATTTGAATGCCATTTTGGAGTGGTCTTCACGTTTATGAGTAAGGGACCCATCTGAATGTCAAGGAGTATCAGTTGGTAGCTCTAAATTGTTAGCAAAAAAAGACTTTGCAAAATTGCCTTTTATACTGTACAATAACAAAGAAATTGCATTGTCAAAGTCGGTTAAAGACTAGGGCTTGATTTGGACCATAAGATGAGCTGGAAGTAGGAGTTACTGAAGTCAGCCATAAAATCTTTGCAGCCTTACATAGTCTTTACCGTCTGAAGATTTTTTTCCCTTAAAGACCAAGCTAATGCTTGTACAAACGCTTATATTACCCATAAGTGATTATGCAGATGTGTGCTATCCAGATTTAGGTAAAGTAATTTTAAAAGCCAGAGCGCTATTATCAATAATTGTAATAGATTTATTTTTAACCTTCGAAAATATAATCAATTTTGTCAATATTGCTAACGCCTTAAAAGGCCTACTATTCAACAAAGGTGAAACTTAATGATTCCGCAAGTTCTTTTCTCGATTTTAAACGATCCAACTTCTCCGTCAATTTTCAATATATTTCGCTTAATATCTCCTAATTTAAATATTAAAATTCCGAAACATATTACTTCTTTCTACGTTCCTTTAACGTTCAGGCTACACTGCCAGTAAAACCAATTATATAGTAAGGTTTATGATTTGAGTACGAGATCATCTTCTAAAGAACAATATCAATAACTGATCCAGTGAATAAGTAAGAATAAATACTAGCGCTAATATTATGTATATTAGCGCTAGTATTTATTCTTACTTATTCACTGGATTTTCACATTATGCATGTTCGGTCCTGTGTGCGTGTGTGTGTGTGTGTTAATATACGTGTGCGTGTGTTTATTTAATTTTGTACGTTTATATATGCCTTATATTCATATTTATGTATTATACTTATTTATTTTATATAGTAAGGTAATTTTTATGCAATTAATATTATCTTTTTACTTTTGTTATTTAGCTTATTGTACTTATTATACAATAATGTCACCACGCCCCGACGAGAATGCCGAATGGCATTAAATCCGCACATTGTATTTCTTTTTATAAGGTGTTTACAATAAATATTAAGTAAATAAAAAAAATTGTCTGATGCAATGACTAACATTTATATTTATTAAATAGTCTATTAATTCATCGTGGTTTTTAACCAGAAATTATTATGATTAAAATATTGTAAAAACAAAAGAGAGAATTACGGTCTAGGTTTAGAAATAAAAGTTTGTCCTTAGTTACTAAATTGGAAAAAGCATCGTCAAAAGTGAGAGTGGCAAATTTCATTAATTTTAATAAAGCAAAATCTTCGTTGGAAAATTCCATTAACGGTGGGTAGATGTAATTAAATGAATTGCAGGCGCCAACGACCTACCGAGTCCGCTTTCTACACTGTTCTATTAAATACTTTGGCTTTGAAGCCCCGCTTACAAAATTTAAAAAAAAAATTGTACGTTAATTTAATCAAGGTAATATTCGTATAATACACAAATACACAAATATATAAAAATTATAATTACATAGATTCGATAAAACTTTGTAATGAAAAAATGCACTTGAAATGTGAGAGCTGGGCTCCTCACGGGTTTCAAAGCACTCTAAATGGTTCCAAGGGCGTAACATCGCATAAAATGCGACAGACGGTTATTTGCTGAGAATGCGTTAAATCCGCCAGAAACTTACATTGACGGAGAGATCAAGTACCGAACACGTTTTTTTCCTGACAGGTTTAACATTTTTTCAATTTTTTGCTTAGCGTCAGCTATACATTATTGGATAAGAATACAACTCAAGGAATTTCTTTTCATCTATACTGAAATAAAAGTTATTGTTATCTGAGTGATGATCACATGATCCTGAATAATTGCGGCCTCGAAATAAATTGTTTTTTAAATATTACAAGTTTTCTGTTACTGATAAATACATCGTATAGTTAATACGTATAGATTATTTTCGTTTAAACCCACTGAATATTTATATATTATTTTTAACAGTCTTCAAAGTAGGAGAAAGGTTCTCAATTCCAATGTTTCTATTTTTTCTGTATGTTCGCACGTATCTCTGTCATTTATGAACCAATTTCAAAAAGTATTTTCATATGACAGAGCATTTTTCATAAAAAGTCCTATAAAATTGCATAAAAATCTGTGCATTTCTTTGTTTTTAAAAAAATAACAAAATCTAGGAATGTTACTCTATATCTCCGCAACTTATGAACAGATTTAAAAAATATATAGAAAAAATATTTTTTTTAGAAAAAAAATGTTTAATGTTGTATTTTGTACAACAAATAATATATTTTTGTACAATATAAAGTATATGGAAAGTTAAATTTGTTATAGATTTTCATTTCATATTGAAAACAATTTCAAAAGTTCTAAATAAAATTGAATTCGACTCTAATTATTTTATAAACAATAAATAAAAAAAATCGGTAAAACATTCATGGAAAAATTTGTATTTATTGCATTCGTACGAAATAATGTACCTATAAACGTTGCAACTAAGTTTAAGTACTCTTGTATTTTATTTTATTGTATCATGATTATTTCTTATATTTTACTGAGTCATATAGAGTACATTCTTCCAAATATTGAAAGGTATTTTCATATAACCGATTTGATTATTGAATCGTTTTTTCCTTCTGCTCGTAATGTTAATAAAGTTACACGTGTCGCTTGATTAACTGTTTATGATGATACGTTTTTACTAAACCGTTCTCTTTTGTATTTCGTTCTGTAGATTGAAGGTCTTACACTTATGAATTTACTGTGATGATGAAAATGTACTGTGGTGTCTTGCGAGATGCTGAGCCCTTACCAAAATTGATCTTAATTTTGTTAATTTCTGATAATAATTCTGCTTGACGAGAGCTTGAAGTTGTCATGGTGATATAATGAAAGGAACGCTTTGTCTTTGGATCTGCTGTAATATTTGTAACTTGTTTGCTGTTAGGTTTTAGGACCTGCCGATGCTAGTGAACACTGAATTTAGGTAAAAGTTATGATCATCATCTCTGTCTGTCTCTAACTGTCGTAAAGCACGTTTCTTTTCTTGGAGAACCAAAAAATGTAGACTGAAGGTCTTTTCACTTGTGATCTGATGAGGGCGTAGATGCCAAATAAAGCCATCCGCGGTGATTGCTGTAGAATCACTGAATGTATTGAACTAAAATCGCTCAATCGATATATACGACCGAGCGTGTACAAATACTACGTTTCCTAAAATAATATAGTAATAGTGATGTACGGGTCACTGTTCATACTGCCATCTCAAGAAACAAATAAAAAACAATAAATTATAAGTATCTAAGATTGACACTTCTCAGTCCTCTTTGTGCCCATTCAAAAAACTAAGGTCCACTGATCTATGGTCCGCCATGGGCGAAGTAGCTCTGTCTACACCTACAACAGATTAACTTATATCATGAGCGAACTTCACAAGACTGGTACACTATCACTCATACACTCTGTAACCGCAACCGGGACACTTCGTGCCTTGACTAACTAGGGGCCCATGTCCTGCTCCTTTGCTGTCATCGTCACCACACGTGGCGTTGTAGCATATTTCCTTCTCAAAACGAGGTATAGACCAGTGATGACGAACGTGATCACCAGATTCAATGTTACCTATACGAGAAATTAGTGATGAACATCATGCACGCTTAACTCGGTAAATGATTGCTGTTCGAGTACGTTTATTTGTTTTCGCACTTGATCTAGGCTATGTGTATGATTCTTTGGTTCCAAAAAATCGGGTATGCTAGTATTGACAAGAGAGTTGAGGATTAATATCTCTGCGACTTCGATATTCGGCTGTATATTTACACGATGCAAAAAGTTGTTATGCGTAGTCTCTCACCGTCGACTACCTGTCAAACACACATCCCCACCGCGCTGCACGGCCCCAGCGCGCCCGGCGGCCACGCGGCCATTCTGGAGAGAATTCTAATCACAGCGCATAACCCGCTGTGCGTTTACAAATGTTATAATTTTCACATATTTTTTGTAATTAATTCTTTATGGTGGAACAAAACCATTTTTTAATCATCCTCGGTGTCGTCTACGTCATTTAAAGAAACTTCGCGAACAGTTATTATATGAAAACATTTTTCTCGTCGGCCTGGGTCTTTTAAGCATATACATTATAATTTAATAATATACGCTATTAAATATATAATTACATAAAACATACATATGGAATAAATAATATAATACATACGATACAAATAACCGTTACATAGATAGAAATTGCCCAGCTAGAAGGTAGCCCTCAGCAGAGTAGACCAGACGGCCGAGGGTTAAAGCGCAAGAGAAAGAAACCGGCGGACGATTCGGGTGGTATCGAGGAGCACCGCTTTCTGCATTTGAGCCAGAAGCTGACCGTCGCGGAGTCCCAGTCGCCTGTTGTGAGAAGCTGACTGGGATAAACCTGTACGCAGATATGACTACAGGGATAATTTCGGTCGACATTCGACCCCACATGTCGGTCACTTAGTAAGCTAGGTCCAGATATTTCCGTTTGTTTTTTCTGTTTCGGCTTTCATGAGGTTCTCGTCAAATGGGATTGTTATGTCGACCAAAAATACCGTTTACTGTGCCCGGTCCATCAACACGATATCAGGCTTGTTCGCCAGAATCGTCCTGTTCATGATGATGGGCCGGTCCCTGGCATTTTATAGCACAGCTTCTGGCAAATACTTGTAATACGACCATCTTTGCTCCTTGAGACTGTATTTCAGAGCGAGCTCTTGATGGAGGATTCTGGCCACTAGGTTGTGCCTGTGCAAGTACTCAGTATTAGAAAGAGCCGAATTACCGGAGATAAAATGCCGAAGTGACTCCCTAGGATGGTGACATGCTCGACATTTGTCGGTGGTGCCATACTTCAGGATGTATCTCTTATAATTGTTCGTCTTAATACCCTGATCTTATATTTCACAGACAAAACCCTTGGCGTCCCCAAAGAGGTGACCGAAATGTAGCCAGTTCAGAGAGGCAGTTGTGTCTATAAAGGGCTTGTGAAGAACCCTTCTAGAACCGCCAATTAAGCTGCTTCCTTTTCCATACGGTCTCTCGGGCGAAGACCTTTTGTATTGCCGGGTCCTGCCATTGCTCGTTGGCTAGGGATAGAGGGGTAAGTCCTTTGTCACTCTGAACGATGACTACGTAAAATACCACATCCGATTTCGTCAAGAAATATTTAGAGAGACTGCACACTTTGCGATCATGCATAGTGAGGGCGCTTTAAAGCCCCTCCCACAACGTTTCCGTGGCAAGTACAGTCTCATCACTGCTGACCTAGGATGATGCATCCTGAGAGACGTCATAATGGTGCGGACTTTTCTGTCCAGGGCGTTTAGGTCGATTTGAGTCAACGTGAGTATGCCAAAGGTATATACGAGGACGGGCATAACACAACCGTTATATGCACGTGCTTTATTTACACCTGACAAAAGGCTGTTTAATACCTTTATCAAGCGTCAAAAAAACACGTGGCGAACTGATTGTATTACGCCAACCTTATCGATACATACCCAGATACCGGTATGTTTCAGCTTCGAAAATGGTCCTAAGGTCGACGGGCATTAAAATATCAATGCCCTCCTTATGTTTGACTTTACCTCTTTCCACATGAAGAACTGAACACTTATCCGTCCCCAACTCCATTCTGATGGAAGTGCTTAAATCACAAGTTATTTTTAACATTTCAATCAGATGAGAGCGATTGGAAGGGAATAACTTGAGGTTATCATGTAAAAAAGGTGGGTTAATTTTGTACCTCCTCCCCGAAGCTGAAATCTTCTCTCAGATTCCTCCAGCAGTGTGCAGACGGGTTTCAAGGAGAGGCAAAACCATAATGGGCTCAAACAATCGCCCTGGAAGATTTCCATTCGTATTTTATTTAATTATTATTTATACGGTCTTCCGCAGCCACTGTCCATTACCTAGACGACAAACGATCGTACTCCTTTGCCTCATACATTCCCCTAGGAAGTCTCTTACTATACTATTGATCTTGTGCAGCTCGAGGACCCTCATTAGCCATGAAAGGGTCAGCGAGTCGAACGCCTTTCTAAAGTTAATCCAGGCGGCAGAGAACGTCCGACGTTTGTGTTTGACCACTTTGCCAATGACCACGTCAATTAGGCGTGGTTGCGTGGTCCCACGTGCGCCGCCCCGACAACCACTCTGAGCGCGAGATGACTCGATTGATGTTTAAATGTCGGGCGATCTTCGCGCTAAAAATGGCTGTCAGTGTCTTTTTGATTGGGCGGTATTTGCCGGTTTGCGGGTCAGTAGTGACCTATTCTTTAGGAATCAAAAGAGTGACCCCAGTAGTGAAGATACTCGGGAGCGAATTTTGATCAAGGACTTCTTGAAACTCTCGGGCAAGTGTAGCGTGACACACCATGAATCCCTTTAACCAGTAGTGATGCAGCCCATCAAGGCCGGGGCTTTTCCAGACGGCTGAGGGTTAAAGCTCAAGAGAAAGAAACCGGAGGACAATTCGGGCGGTATGACGACGGGTTCCATAGGTGCAATAGCTGCGCACTCACTCGCCACGACATTTGTCCAAGTGCCCTCGTTGTGGTGAATGAGCTTTGGCCACAGGCGGCGCCAAAAGGTGACGGTGACGGCCTGGTTAGGTACTTGGCCCGTTCCATATTTTTCCTGCCGCTCCAAAGATTTAAAGAGCCTCTTCTGGTTACTCTGAAAAAGGACAATCGCCGAATCCGCTTTCCCCAAGCTGCGATCTTTTGCTTCAGATCATCGATGCGCTCCGTCAGTTTCTGGTCCATATCCGGCTAGGGCAAGGTGACGTTAGTTCCAACAAATACTATACTGACGGTGCGCACGATCCTCGGTCTTTTGTTACCATATCTGAATCTAAGGAGCCTGCCGGTGAGAGCTCTTGCCATTGCGATACGATCATTAATCCTTTTTTTCTACTCTGGTGTAACATTATAACCAAAAGCGATTTTTCTGAGCGTTTTTGCTTCTTTCTCTCTCTTTAGCCCAAAAGTTCGCCCGCAATGCGTTTCTATGTTCCATGTTCGCACTCCAAAGCATGCGACGTAATCCACCAGTGGCGGGTGCCAATTGCTGGGACCAATCCAGCTGATGTGGATGGTGGATGAGAGGTGCTGCTAGGTGGCTATACAACACCTCGCGTTTTTCTGGCGAATCGTATGCAGCCGCGTCCAGCGCCAGTTCCGGACGCGCCACGAGGCCACGAGGCAGTTCTATGCGATCTCTATTATTTTCCATCATTCATAATGAATGGGCGTCTATTAAAGGGAGACACCCAGAACCGGCACCATTTTTTTAATTGGGCCATTTACACATACGGGCTTTTGCACCATGACTTATGCCAATGTACGGTGCAAACACCTCATGGCGAAGTACCGACTGATTGCACCAGTATAACAGTTTTGTCACCTCAACCGTTTTACTGATGGGCGGTGGGGTCGTTAATTCCCTATGCCTTATTTTAATTATTATATTGTGTATGAAAATATTATAATACTATTATAACACGAGAAAATAAAATACATTTTTCTCGTCTGGCTGGGACGTGTAAACTCGTTAAATAGTATTTTATGAAATATGTACATAATAAAATATATTATGATATAATACATATATAAATGGAATAAATCATACAATACATACAGTATAAATAAACAATACAAAAATAGATTTAGCCCAGCCAGACGGTAGCCCTGGGCAGGGGTCACCAGATGGCCGAGGGTTAAGGCGCAAGGGAGAAAAACCAGCCAACGATGCGGGCGGTATCATGGAACATCGCTTTCTGCATTTGAGTCAGAAGTGGACCATCACGGAGTCCCAGCCGCCTCAGGTGTTGTGAAAGGCTGATTGGGATTGGTCCCCGTTGGTCGACACTCGACGTCACATGTCAGCACTTCGTGAGCCAGGTCCAGATATTTTCGATTCTTCTCTGTTTCGGCTTTCACGTGGTTCTCAGGTCAAATGGGATCGTTATGTCAACCAAAAATACCCTTGACTGTGCCCGATCTATCAACGCGATATCAGACTTTTTCGCCAGTATGGTCCTGTCTGTGACGAAGGGCCGGTTGCAATGGACCTTGGCGTGGTCATTTTTGAGCACGGCTTCCGGCGAGTACTTATAATACGGCAATCTTCGCTCCGCGAGACTGTATTTCAGAGCAAGATTTTGGCCACTTGGTTGTGCCTGTGCAAGTACTCAGTATTAGAAAGAGCCGAACAACCGGAAATGAAATGCCGAAGCGACTCCCCAGGATGGCGACATGCGCGACAAATGTCCGCGGGACTATCCTTCAGGATGTATCTCCAATAATTGTTCGTCTTAATAATCTGATATTGTATTGCACAGGTTAAACCCTCGGATTCCCCAAAGAGGTCACCGAAACTTAGCAAGTTCCTTGAGGCGGTGGTGTCTAGGTAAGTCTCATGAAGAGACTTAAAGAGCTTCTTCCCATGGAGCGTCTGCATAGAATGCATCATCCGATTTCGTCAAGAAGTACTTACGTATCACACGCTAGGTGGCGTCACGCAAATAACTTACTCGTGATTTGGTTGACACTTAAAATAGTGAAAGTTCTTTATTTACCGTCATTTTTATACAAAACGGACATTAAGTGACAATTAACCAGTGACATTGTTATTCCAACAAAATAGTGCGGAAATAATATGAGAAAAAAAGGAAAAACTCTTGAACAATAAATAGCTTTAAATACAAGTGAAAATGTTTTAAAATCAGTTTAAAGTTTTAAAAGTGAATGTTTCCTGCCAATTCAAGCAACAAAAACTGCATCTGCACAAAAGATAAGTGATATAATAAATATTTACACTCTAAATATAATTTGAATATAATCGTTACAAGATAGTTATTCGACAACAGATGTCACTGATGATGTGCAATAGATGCTTATGATTAACCTATCTGTTGCTTACTAAAGATCTTTATCGGTAGTTAGACTGCAACACCTATTCGTTAACGGTTGGTATCATGTACTTTGTTTCAATATAATAAAAATAATGTGTATATAAAAAAACACACACACACACACAGACACACACACATATTAATATTTATATCATGACGGTGATTAACAAGAATATATTATATTGAATAGAAGTACTAATCAAATAAACATAAATAGAAATAGAACTGCATTACACGACGATAGATGACAGTGGAATAAAATTACTCTATGATTACGACATTATTTTTTATCTGTGATATTCCGTTTTAGTCATTTTGCAGAGAATTTATCGAAAATATTTGGTGATAGATGGTAGTACAATAAAGTTATGAAAATAGAATTGTCTAAATACAGTTAAATCTTATTTATTACATTTTTTTATCTCAAAATTGACGAAATGTATACCAGCAGAATATCAATAAGTTAAGAAAGGAAAATTTTCATAATAAAATTAATTACAACAAAAATCTATACATTTAAGTCGGTTTTATAAAAAAAGTCACTGGAGGATATTGTGGAGAAAAAAGTACTTTTGTTAGTAATTTGATCATAAGGAAATTTACAGTTATTAAGCACATATTTATTTATAAAATTGCTTAGTACCAATACCAAAGTGCAGTAAAAAATATATATGTTGCTTGTCTTATTTTATTAATAAGGCGCATATAAACGCTATATACGGAATATTCATTTACAATAACTATGATACTAATAATCCGATATTGACATATACGAGAAATATTTAAAAATCTTCAAATATATTCATGAATAAACAATAAATACAAGGTTATATAAGGAAGCCAAATGTATGAAAACATAACATTAAGAAGACCTAAATGTACTTATTCACTACCAGATGTTTCAAATATGAATTTAACGAACACTCCAGAAAATCGAACTAAAATGAGTTTAAAAAACGAAAGTATGTTTGACCCAGCGTATAATTCAGAAGATTATCAAGAAAAGAAAAAAAGTTTAACCGAAAGTCTACAGTGGGCCAATTTAGAAATTGATAACTTAAATTTAGAAAATATACAAATAAAGAAAGAACTACAAAGATGTTATCAAGTAATTGCTATGTATAAAAAAATTGAAAGTACACCCTTATCAGCCAAAAAGAAAAGAAATACAAATAACTTTAGTCCGAATGATTTAAATTCAACAAACAGAAACATGTAATGCTACACAGACGCTTAGCTTGATACAAAATGAGTCACCAATAAAAAATGTGTCACAATCAATCACTACAGAAACTTGTAGGCCCAGAGTATAATGTTACCTGTGTATCAAAACCTGGAGCTAAACTATCTGATGTGCTTAAATCAGAAAAAGAATTTTTAAAGACACTTACTTGTAAAGATTATTTTATCATGCTTGGAGGTACAAATGATAAAAATCCTTAACGTTTCCAGATATACATAATAGTTGGCTTAATAATTTAAGGGAGGAAAGTAATGTTAATGTCATTGTTTCTGAAATTCCTCAAAATCAGTTTCTTAATTTAAACAAATTAAATTATGAATTAAAATAATGTATCGTTAGTACGATAATGTGTCCTATGTAGATATGGGATACAACTGGGATAATATCAAAAATAAAAAGTCATACATTTACATAAAAGTCGCTATCTCAACGGACAAATACTCCAAACTAATTACCAAAAACGATATGAAGAGTACATGAGTGAAATATATAAAGTTGTGAATAAAGTTAAAATTGATAAAAGTACACAGACAGACTATACACTTTTAACTGCTGTATAATGAAGACCGATTAGACGAACAACAAGTAGAAAATATACCTTCAACTACCAATCTAAAATTGTTTTTCGTATCCAATATAATCATCCACCAAAACATTAATAAAAACCCATCTAGATGTATTTAGTGAGGAAAATAAAAATGTTGACGCAATACGCATAACTGAACATAATATGATAGAATCAGACACAATGTTACTGGCTATATCTAACTTTAATTTAGTGTCATATTTTGTTAGAAAGACACGTAGTGGTGTTTCATGCACGTTGCTACGCCAAGGACATGGATACAAAACTATACACCAAGCAGAAAAAGGAGGCATAATGAATATTATGGAATGTAGCGCTGTGGAAATAATAAAACATAAAATAATATTAATATGCTTATATCGACCGCCCAACAATAAAAGGCAATATATATTATCTTCTTTAACAGGCTTAATGAACTATTACAAGAAGTAGGTTTCAAAAATAAAAGATCATTGTCTTCGACGATTTAAACATGGATCGGTAAAAAAAGCATAAATATTCCATAGACTTTGAAAATATTATTTTGAATTTTAATCTGAAGCTTGAATTAAATGTTTCGACTCGATCTAACAACATTTCATGTATTGATAACTTTGCACATAACGTTAAAGTGAGTCAAAATGAAATAATTGATTTAGGTTTATCAGACCACACGACACAAACTCTTATGTTCCCGTAGAATAAAATCATCTTATACAATTTTTGGTATATTTAGAAGAGATCATATAACAAAGACAATATTAATAAATTTATAAACATTATAAGTAACTTGAAATTTAATGACATTATTGATGAGACTGACCCCAATTAATCTTTTAATAATTTTCACGACATTTTCAAATTATTTTATGATGTGTGTTTTCCGCTCATTAGAATAAGTATTCCGATAAATAAGAAAACTTTATGGATAAGCAAAGGAATAAAAAAAAGCTGTAAGATTAAACGAAACCTGCATTGGAAATTCAGAAAAACGAAAAATGACAATGATAAATAAACTTTTATGGAATATGGAAATCGTTTAAAAAAATATTACTTTAACACAAAAAGTGCAAAACAATAATTGTATTGCCAAAGCCCTTAACAAAAGTAAAGGAACATGGGTAATAATAAATTAAATTAAAATTAATTATCCTAAAGATGATATCAAACAAATCAAAATCAAATACAACCGCAAAAAGCAAATAGATATCAAGTAACACTTGCTAGTCGTTTAAAAAACTCCATATTTTTAAAACCAACCTGCCCAAACAATATCCAGAAAAATTGAAAACTGCTATTGTGAAACCTGTTTTCAAAAAAGAAGACAAAGAAAACATGAGATGTTAAAGGCGTGGCATTGCTCTCAATTTTTTTCGATAGTTATAGAAAACGTTATTTATGACTAATTTTATGTATTTTTTGAACGATACGATGTGTTCTCAAAGTTGCAGATGGGATTTTAAGGGCCGATCAATAAACATGGCTATTTATAAATATCTTCATGTAGTCATGTCTAATGTTGACAATAAAATACCAACTGTAGTGCTCTATATGGATATGACAAAAGCTTTTGACTACGTAAACCATCAAATTTGATTAAATAATAGCATAGTTTGGCATCAGAGGTGTAGTCTCTGAACTGATAAAGTCATATTAAATTAATAGAACACAAGTAACTCGAATAATAAGGTTTTGTCCAATTACAAAAACAATTTGGAAATATGATTCAGACGTTAGATTCACGCCATTTGGAGTTCCGCAGGGTAGCGTTCAAGGTCCACTGCCTTTTATAATATATATATATACGAGCCCCAATGCAAAATACTTCGTCTAGTGTGAAATTTTCTCTGTGAGATTTTTTCTAACTTT
>JAOCPS010340208.1:0-12664 GCA_025505425.1 Graphium colonna | reverse complement strand
AATTTAAAAATTTACGAAGTTTTACAAACTTATAGTTATAAATTGTGAAAGGCCTATAGTCATGTTAGTAAAAAACTATAACTATATATTTTATAAAAACACGACTGAAAAATTACTTCGATGATAAAAATGTTTTTATATTTAAATATATTTCTTTAAGTAAATATCAGTTTGAATCCAAACTTATGGTTATGTTCCACAGTATCCCTTGAAATTTTTTTTATATTTCAAGCATCAGTTGTATTAGATATACTCCTCTACTGACCATTTAAACACTTTAAACAACTCATTATTATACACAAATTCTTAATTCTTCTTCATGATTTTTTGATGATTGTTTACATACTTTTTAGCCCACAGAAAACTTCTAAAAAAGGAACTCTTCGCTTCCAGGACAAAAGTAAACACTCGGAAAAGAAGATATAAATTTACCTAATTGTATGAAGATAAAAGGGATGGTCATATTTTACACATATTTAGTAAAAGTTTCTTCTATCACTACTTGTTTAGAAAATTGTTAGTTTAGGATTAGATGATTATTGTGTCTATAGGAGAGCTGATAGTCCCTCAAAATATATACTAATCGATTATAATTCATTATTTTATACATTCTTGTAACAACTAGGATAAAAAGGCATTTATTATTAATCAAATCTTTTTTTTTCGAACAAATAACACTTAATCACCATTATATTTTAATTTTTTTGCCTAAAAGATTTTAATTTAGATACTTTAATTGTTCAGTTAAAAATCTTTCACATAAAGACGTAAAAAAATAATTTAGTTTTACACACTAAAAATATCTTATAAGCTAAGTTTGGTGAATTAAAAATTTTATTTACGATTAGGAGTCAAATATCATCTAAAAGCAGAATTATTTATAAATAATTAAAGAATGTTGTTTTTATAAACTTTCTTGAAAATATTATACGCAAAAATGCCAGGAATTACCAAGAACCTTTTTTTTTCTTTCACAATTTAATAGTAGCCATTACATTAACATAAATTTCTGTTACCAAATTCAGCCTTATCAGTATAGTATTGATCGTTAGTGATACTGTAGATCTCCTTTACTTAACTTTTTTTTTAAATTCTTTATCAACATTGCTTTATAGAAAATTATGTCTTAATATGGCCAAACGTTTTGCAATTGCCATATATTTTTCATAGAATAGAATAAATAAATGCTTTAAATTCTTTTTCCATTGAACCAAGATAAGATTTTTATATACTCTAAACATAATTTCATAAACATTGATCACTCATATTAGTTCCTACGTTACGTTCAAAAGTAACACTTAATATAGAGGATGGATTTTCCTATTTATGCCAAAAATTTCGACTTTTTACGATTTTCTTTTTATATGTTAAAAAAGCTTAGCTACATAAAATAAGGTAAATTAATAGAAAGGTTTTTTCGACTTACATTCTAAACAATTATAGATATAGAAGTAGTTTATCTTATCTTAGATATTTAAGGTAATACCTTAAATATCTAAGAGTAAAAAAACACCAATCGTGTTTCCTCTCTTCTCTCAAAATCGTATTCTAAATATTTAGTTTACAAACTTTCTCCCCAATATGGAAAAAAGTTTTAACTACAAAATTTATGACTCTTTTCTTAACGAAGAAAACTATGAACAACCTAAAACTTTGTATGGAAAGCTTGAATTCTTACTAAAGCATACTGATTTATATAAATTTTCACAAACAGATGAAATATCTCAATATAAAGAATTGAATTTCTTTTTAAAATGCTTGGAGGACGTGTTTAGTAGAGTAACAGACACAAAAGATTGTTTTTACACTATATTTGCTTGCTATTATAGAGAAGTGGATTATTTGTTGTGTCATGATGATAGAGTTGACCACAGGAGATATGCATTTACACATTATTTAGATGATTACGAATCTGGTGGTCTTGTTTTGTACAATTCTAGTTGCGATAAAGAGCTCAGTAGGTTAAATGTTATAAAAAATCGTTTAATAATATTCGAAGTCTCACAAACGTTTTGGCACGAAGTAGCGTATTGCAGTTCAAATGGACGCAGAGCTTTTACTGGGTGGTTAAACCATAAATCTATTAATCATGATTCTGTACATGTAAAATAATACTTTTCCTATTTTAAGATGCCAGAAATAGTATTCGTTGATCTGGAAATTGATTTTGATGATTCTTCGGTTATTCAGATTCCAGGAATTGAATACGATTTTGCATATCAAAGAAAATTGGAAGAAGGTTCTTTTTATATACGTATAGTAACAGAGTTGCTTCTTGATGAATATCTTGCCATTTCTTTTCCTGGATTTGAAATTGTTTTTATAAAAGCATATGAATTTAGAAATTTCAATTATATTTTGTTTAACGATTACACAAACGAGATTCAAGGAAATATTATTGATATTTTTATAATTGAATGTACTGGAAATTCAGACGAATGTATTAAATTTTTAAGATAGTGATAGTAAGTTGGAATTTACATTACCTATGCTATATAAAGTTTTATATGCGGTTCAAAGAAAAGATCGAAGATATTTTGTAGAAAATGGTGTTAGAAAGGATTTTAAAATAGTTCATATGATATACAAAGAAATAAAATAAAGGGTTAAACGATATTATTGATTACAAGATTTTACTTTCCATTAAATGTTGTTTATATTGAAATAAAAAAGTCTACTTCCTTTTTGCTTGAAGATTTTTTAATATAGAAAACTTTTTTAAAATATAGGAGACCACCTCCACAAGCATAAAACTACTCTATCTGTTAAAATGAGGACATTGCTCCATTTAATAAAATCAAATCCCTTAGTAAATTGTTATATTGGACCCAAAATTGGTTAATATTTATCAAAAGAGTCCTTTTCTTTAAATAAAACGACAAACATAAAAGTTAAAACTTTGCTCTAATAAATTCAATTCGTAGGCTCTTTAGAATCAATATTATTTCTTAAAGTAAGTTGTTAGTTTAATAATATATTTAAGGCATTGACAGATCTCTCTTCTGCAAAGTTGGTTAATATTTAAGCCTATTGTAACTCTAAAAAATGTTTCACGGGCATTCTGAAAATCTTACACAGGATTACCTATCTTATTTCAAGCAACCACTATATGTATGCACTTATATCAAAAATTATCTTCTCTTAAAGGCGTAATACAAAAAACATAAAAATTTACTTTTAAGAAATTACTTCTATTAATACTATAAAAAAGTCACAACATTGTGCAATAAAAATACTAATGTAAATTGATTAAACAGTTTATTATCTTTTAATTCAAAGTTAAAAAATGAGAAAGTAATTTAAGAATATTACAATGTAGTCAACGTTTTTAGTAACATAAGATAAGTTTTAGTAATTAAAAATGTTCTTGTAAAAGGTGATGGTTGAATTTAAAGTTATAATATACTTATTAGTAAATTATTGCGTTATTTTTTAAAAGATTCATTGGATACAACGAACATGTCCTACAAATCAATGTGAGTAATGTAAGGCTTAAACCTCTTTGTATGTCGTTAAATTCTAGTTTTTTAGTTAAGTTTTGCTCGTGTTAATAAACCTAGAAAAGGTTTAAATATTTTTTCCGGAAATACAGGAAAAAGTAATATCATTTAATAGATTATTATTTAAAAAAAAATTAAATTGCAAAATAGATAAGTGTTAAAATTGAACGTTACATATTGTTGTGATACAATTTCAACTTCCCATAATACTGTGTAGAATTTAAAAAAACCAATAAAGAGAACGTTTTGTGTCCAAGAAAAATAAATGAATGGAGAGAAAAAATTGCGATGCCCTCACTTTACTTAACTTAGATGGTAAACGTAGATACCCATTTTCAACAGAGTTCCCTCTATTCTAGAGTAAGGGTTGCCACACCAATCTATACAAGATTTAATGTTCTCCCCAATTAGATAAAGTTTTTGGTAGAATAATGAAATGTGTATGACAAATACTAATATATTTCTATTCAGTGCTCTTTTTAGTAGCCTCTCCATCTCTATAGATAGCGAGAACATATTTGACATTTTATCAAGAGGAATTTAAAGTATACCATTAATTCAAAACAATTTCCAATTTTACATCCTTCGATGGATTATATAAGGAACAACTGTTTAATATAATAACGATGCTCTTTCCTACAAATTATTTGTTAAGTGTGTTTTTTAAGTTATGAAGTATTAACTGTAGCGAATTGCTTTATATTTACCAAAACATCTTTCAAATAAAAAAAAATTATCTTCGTATCTTTCGATGATTAAAGTTCTTAAAGATGATAAAATATTTTTTCAATGAAAAATCAATTGTGTCTTTCTTCTTAAATAATACAAAAAAATAAATCATTTCCGCTTTAAAAGACAAATTCTCAGGGTTCAAGGGTAGCTTTAATTAATACACCGTTTCTTTTAAGACTTGCAATAAAAAAAAAATAATTTTAATTACATACGCTGTTTAAAAGATCCAAATAAACAGCTTTGCTAATAATTAATTTTCATTATTACATAATACTACATGGTTTGTCAATTTCGTCCCTCTTAAGAAGGTCATCTACCATCAAAGCTATCGCATCTCTGCTCAAATCGTCACCAAGTTTTTCTTTTAAAATGGATAGAACTATTTTTGATTATTTTTCAAGCATCATTTCGTAACTTACATCAATAATCTGCTCCTGATACTCTTTAATGACTTTCTTGTAATCTTTCTTTAACAACTTTGTAATTTCCATACATATTTTTAAATTATATTCCTTTTCAACAAGTTTGTTAACTTTCTCAAGAAATTCGGTGATTTCTTCCATTGATTCGAACGAAAATGACTAAGTAAGAGGAATGGAAGAAATCACAAATTCAAGCATTATGAAATTAATTTCTATTTTGGTGGACCTTTTATAAAAATTGTCAATAACCTCTTTAACTACTTCTGTTAAGGAGTTCCTCATAGAGTAATTTCTTCATCTTTAGTAAAAGGTTTAACAAGTAGATAACGTAAAAATTATTCATCGGTATAAAGTTTATACTTTAAAACACACACATCTTCTTCTTCCTCGCATTTCTTTGATTAGTTTTCACACAATGCTAATTTTTCATTAGTAGTAAGATTGGCTAAAATGTACAGACCGATTACTGCTTTAGTCCGAAGACCATGATCTAAGTTGTATATCGATGCCAAAGGTTTTTCAAGATATTCTATTTCTGCTGAAATTATAGAATTAATATCTATAAAATTATTATCAGCCTTTGCAATCTGCAAATTACTTTCTGTAAAAAGTCAATAAGAAATACAGATTGCTACAATAAATAAATCAATAAACATGAGCTAAAGCACATGATTTCCTTATATAAGTTGATTGGCTAATTAATCATTTTTGACATTAAAATCACAATACGCCTTTTGTTTTATATTCGTAAAGATGTATTATGTAACTTCATTTTCATCCAATATTTAATTTACATCGATTGCGTGACAATTTGTATAAGAATTAGATTATTAAAATAAAATACATTTATATAGTTTTACAAGCACAAGAGTTTATATAAAAATATTTTTTAGCAAAAGAAACAACTTTACTTAAGTATTTAGAGAGAGATTTTCTAAAAGTTGACACTTTTTGTAGCTTATGTAAATAATTAACCTTGCTGTTTAAATTCAAAAACGGATTGGATCAAACTTGAAAAAAATTGCAGTTCAGCATCTAATTTTTAATTCCCTTAGATTTTAAAGTAACTGATTTTTCTAGTAGATCTCTGAAAAAAAAACAACTTTTAGTGTATTAATCAGCAATAAATTTAATGTAAACTTACTGCCTAATCATATAAAAATAGTTCATCACAGTTTACATAGGAATGTCCTGAATAAGATAATTAAGAAAATAAAATGATTTATAAAGATCCAAGAGTAGAATATCAACAAAAAACGAAATAATTAAAATCCATTTGGCCCATACAAATGACATTTAATAATAGATTTAAAAAGAAGCAATATAAAACTATCTTATATATATCAAGATATATTTTTTTCTAAAAAATTAAAATAAATATAAAATATCTGGACAAATACGAATAAAAAGCTCAAGCAGTGACTGCGGTAAAAATTTATTGACCCTTTTAAACAACACAGACTGTTTAGGCATGTTAGTTGAACCAAGTATTCTCAAAGATACAATAGTCTGTATAAAGTGCGGATGTACATCTAAGTTGACAATATATAATGGCGGGGATGTTCAAAAGGAGTTTATAGATGTTCTGCTGCTCATGTAGTACTAAAAAGAGAATAAAAAATTATGTAAAATTGAACTGTCAGCCTTTAACAATTTTATTTTCTGTTTGTTAACTAGTTATAGGTTTTATTAGAATGGAAGTACATTATGTAATTAAGGGGAAACACTACCTCTGATTAAAAAGAGATATAGATATTATTATGATGTTTGTAATCTGGAAAGACTTGATTTAGATACGGGATTGAATTGTGTAAGCCGACGAGTCTATAATTGTAGACGAGATGGGATACGCTTACCTACAACTTCAGACACAGTCTGGATTTTAGTTATTATCGATTACTGTGATCCCATTAATTGAAATATCATGAGGCTCAAAATAGAAAGACAGAAACAATTAAGAAGACATTAGTAGACAAAATTACAGATAAACTATAATACATATAGCGATTAAAAATTTAACTAAACTGGTGCCAGTCTAAATCAAAACCTACACTAAAGGTAAGTAATTACACTGAGAGTTTAATAGATACTAACTGCATATTTACATACAATAATATTATTTTTAATATAAGTCAATGCTTGAGTTTGACATTACAACATCTCACTATTCGCACGTACTGAAAACAATTCTTTTATAGAAATTTATTTATAGACAGTATAACGTCAAAGAATATAATTTGTAAGATTTTATGGCTTTTGTTTAAAAATTTATACATATATACTCAATTAAGCCCTTTGTAAATGTTTTTCTATTCGTTATAAAGGTGTCTACATCTGGATACTTTCAAATGACGTAAAGTTTTTTTATAATCTTTCAATTGGAGTTTTATAGATTGAATTTTATTATTTGATTTACAGAACTATTATTTTTTTCATTTTAGTGACTAATATTAACTATATACTGTGTAATCAAGTCCTTTTTTAACATTGGTTTTGGATGTTTATTAATTTTTACCTTAATATTCACAAATTTTAATATTTTTAAACTCCATCTATTCACTGACTGTATAAAGTATCCTTATTGAAAAGAATATTTAGACATTGAAAGTATTATTGGTCTTAGGCTTTATGCGAGCTAAACAAGAGAGAAATTTGAGACTGAAAACTGTATAATAATTATTTTTTTCTCAATTCAAAAATAATTATGCGTAGAGAATTACATAATGAAATGTTATTTACCAAAACTCAAAATTGTTTATTGCCTCGTTTGAGAATATGTTGTTTATACTTATTGATTTTACCTAAAAAGGATTTAAAATACATATAATTGAAAAATAAACAAAAATTTATACCGAGTTTGCACATTTAGTGTTTAATATCATAATCATAAGTTTAGTACCTAATAAAGGTAGTAAAAGTACTTCAAAAATATTTAATTTTTCTATACAGACATTCACATCATAACATAGTATGATTTTCAATTGAATAAATCGTTACATTTTTCCAATTAAATATCGATTGTTAGGTCATTATATTCATTTACCATATTTTTTTTTTAAATTGTGAAAATTTATTTTGTAGGTGTTGCATTCAATTACGACATATTTAAAAAATAGGAACTTTAATACTTTATTGAGCCTCCATTGCTATCAATTACTTTCTGAATACGTGCAGGCATTGAGTTAATTAAAGTTTTACAGTATCTCTGCTCAATTTCATACCAGTTACATATTATTGCTGTTTTAAATTCATCTATGGTGTTATACACCTTACCATTGGAATACACACGCCTAGAAAGTTCTCCTCATATATTTTTGATTGGATTTAGATCAGGGGAATACGTAGGCCAATACATCGTCGTATTGATATTCCTGTCCATAAGCCATTCTTTTGATGATCTAGATATGTGAGATCTAGCATTATCCTGCTGGAAGAGAATATTGGACATAGTTTGTCGTTCTATAAAAGGGATTTTTGTGTTTTCAAGCACTTCTTGATACTTTTTACTGTCAATAATTCCCGATATAAAAGCTAATTCTGATTTATCAGCAAAATTAAAACATTCCCAAACCATTACAGGTGGACCACCATTAGAAGGTTTCGAATAAATGACTTCTTTGGTGTCTACGCCGATCCAATAGTAGTTGTAACCATCAAAAATTTTATCTTGATGGTCAAGATAAAATTTTTTCTCATCCGAAAAGATTACTTGATTCCATTTTTCCTTAAGGTCTTCGTATTTACCTGACAAAGTAATTCGATTTCTTTTATGGGTGGTACTAAGAGCCGGGTTTGGACGAATCTTTCTTCGTTTTAGATTACCGTCCTTAGCAAGAACTCGTGTAATAGTGCTTTTATGCACATCCAAGTCAAGTTGGGCCTTGATTGTATTGGCAGTGATGTGATTACCAGCTGCTAACTTAACAATCCTTGACTTTACCCGCGTTGAAAGCTTTTTGTTCCCTGTATTCTTCCTTTTCCTCCCATATTCTTCTGAATTCTTAAGAAATGAAGAGAACTGCCCTTGACCTATTTCTCTACTTATTGCCGAAATTGTTTTTTCTTATCTGGACAACACAAGAATGACAGCCCTTTCACTCTATGTTAAAGATTTATTCTTAGCCATCTAGGAGGTATCCAAAAAATCTTTTTTTAACTATTTTGGAGGGAAAATTTCCGTCCAAAACCAAAACTGTCGTAATTGAATGCAACACCTGTTAATTAAAAAAAACATTTTTTCACAAAATCGTTGTATTTTTACTTGAAATAACAAATATGAGACAAAATCGATATATTGAATTATTTTATACGCAATATAGTCTTTCGGTTCGTTTTAGTCATATAATCTATGAGTTTTTATCAAAAATAGGGGTGTCGTAATTGAATGCAACGGTCTCTATTATTTAAAGTGTTTAGTAGTCTAATATCAGAGAGGATTATTTTGCCATTAAAGAATGGAATGAGATGAAGTTTATCTAATAGTACATTGCATTATAGACCTATTTTTATATAAAAGATCCAATAAGAATATCTAAATAGGTGGATTATAAATAAAAAGTATTGAATAACGCTTCCTCGGGCTCATTTGCATCATGATAGAATGTAATGTTAAAAGTCAGAAAGGAATTTTATGGAAGACATTTCCATAAAATCTTTAAGCTCTATTATTGTAAGGATTGTGACTATCTTTTGAATAAGAGTAATCGTTATGGACTGTTACTGAATGACTATAGGGACTGTAATTAATTGTCTCTAAATTTACTGTGAAAATTAAAATTATAGTAAAGATTATGATACGGTGAATAGTGGCTGGTTACATAGTGCTTATTATTCTAATTATCATTAAGGCTTTGACCTTATTTATGACGAATATCCGTGTCACTTTTCTCTCTCCATAAAGTTAGACTTTTTGAGCCTCTCTAAAGTATAATTGTGATTCGAATAAGTCTTCATAATAGCCGACCATTCTATATTGGTTTTTCGTTGTTATTTTTCTTTTGTAATGCTTGTTGGTCCTTAAATCAGTATATTTGGGCAAATTGATTATTTGGGAATATATGAATTCTTTTTTTTTTCTTTAAATATGTCCTCAAGCAGTATTGAGTTTGCTCCGACTTTTTACTCGTTTGAAATTTAGATGTAATTATCTCTTCCTCGATTATATCTTTATTAAATAGACGTACTTATTATTTAATACTACTTAGCCGAAGCCTTGGATCATCACGATACATTATTTCTACATTTCCAGAATATATAAAATAATTAGAAATTGCTAATAATAACATACTACTAGTTTTAGTGTTTAATATTTAGTTTGAAACCAATACATGTGATTTTTATTACAAAGTATTCGAAATTTATATAAATTTCAGAAAAAAAATTTCATATAAGATTTTATTTATTTAGTAATATGCGATTTATGTGTTTCTTTCATATAAAGACAATTACAATTAGACTTCTGGTGCAAACTTGGAATACAGTTTACTTAATTTCTAAGCAGTCAAGATAGATAATTTAAAGAAAGAGTTATTTCTACTTCAATATATTAATGATCAATCTTAGTTGATTTTTCTAGATATTTCATTTTGTGTCATAAACACTTTAGTTGTGGGAAGTAAAAAATGGCTTGGATCGTTTTTAGTAAGTATACTTCCTAGAAATTTGATGCATTTGTTTTAGTAAAAAAAATTATTGTTAAGTTTATTAAAAAACAATTAAAAAATTTGGCGGACAGACAGTTCGGATTTCGCAAGGGCTGGTCGACAATCTACGCGGTGCTGAAGGTGAAGTCCCTTATGCAGGAAGCGATCTCCCAGGGCGAGGTTATTTTGGCGGTGTCTCTTGACATCGCCAATGCCTTTAATACCATGCCCTAGGCTTGCATAAAAGAGGCACTACGATTTCATAGAGTGCCTCTCTACTTGCATCGCGTTATTGGGGCTTACCTGTCTCACCGACGTGTGATATACTCGTGCCGAGATGGGCATAGTACAACAGAGGTGACGTGTGGAGTTCAACAGGGGTCGGTGCTAGGACCACTTCTGTGGAACGTTGGCTACGACTGGATGCTACGTGGCGTCTACCTCAGGGGTGTCGAATTGATGTGTTACGCCGATGACACCTTTGTCACTGCCCATGGCACCAATTTTCACCAGGTCGCTGTTCTCGCCAAAGCAGGATTAGCGCAGGTAGTGGGGCGCATTCGGCGACTGGGACTAGAAGTGGCGTTAAATAAATCCGAGGCGTTATGTTTTCATGGCCCTCAGAAAGCGCCACCTGCAGACGCCCATATTATTGTATGCCGCGTCCGCGTAGACGTAAAGCCGACGATGAAGTACCTTGGCCTACTCCTTGATCGCCGATGGGATTTTCGTACCCACTTTGAGCGCCTCGCTCCTAAAGTGATTAGAGCAGCAGCAGCTCTCGGCAGACTGCTCCCCAATATCGACGGCCCTTACGACTCCTGCCGTCGCCTTTACGCCGGAGTCGTACGGTCAATGGCCTTGTACGGTGCCCCCGTCTGGGCTGACACCCTAAGTCGTCAGGCAATAGTAATACTAGCAAAACCGCAGAAGGTGCGGGCCATTCGGGCTATACGAGGCTATCGGACGATCTCTGGGGAGGCGGCGTGCTTGCTGGCAGGTTACATGCCCTGGGATTTAGAAGCCGCGATTTTTGCGTTTCTATACTCATGGCATGAGGAGGCAGTGGCCCGGGGCCATCTGCCGGTCTTGTAGGAGTTGAGGGACTGCAGACGATACCTACGCTCTCTTGCCATCGCCGAATGGGAGCAGAGGCTGGAGCACCCCAGTGCCGGCCTACGCACCGTTGAGGCCATACGTCCTATTCTAAGTAGGTGGTGGCGGTACCCTTACCTACCAAGTGACTCAGGTTCTCTCGGAACATGGCTGTTTCGGGAGATACCTGTACCATGTGGCGGGAAGGGAACCCACAGCGAAATGCCACCACTGTGACGTATACGCTGAGGAGATGGCCCAACACGCACTGGAGGAGTGCTCAGCCTGGGAGGAGCAGCGCCGAGAGCTCAGCACCATTGTGGGGCATGATCTCTCGCTGCCTGCAGTGATCCATGCTATGGTGTAGAGCGAGAGGTCATGGGGTGCTGTCCTCGCGTTTTGCGAGGACGTGATCACCCGGAAGGAGGCCGCGGAGGGGGAAAGGGAGGCAACTGCCACCCTGGAATTCCGCAGACAGAGACCAGGGCACAGGAGGCTTGCCTACGCGCGCTACCTTCTCCCTAATAAGTAAATTACCCGTGGACGGCAGAAGTGGGCAAAGCTGCTGTCCTGAACTGGGATTAGGAGGCGCAGTGACTATTGCATCGGAACAGTACCATGTGGCCGGACCGAAAGATTTATCACCCGATATGGATGGACCTGTGCTAAGGTCACGATCGCGCTGGGGTTTGCGGAAGATTGCGTTTCGTGTTCCCGTGTCCCCAGCATAGCGACAGCGAATGACGCAACGTGGGTTTTTTAGTGGGTAACCCAGTTCTGGTCTGGGAGCCCCACATACCCCTGCTACCTACCCACATGGCGGCGGGGGATCCACAAAGGAGAAATATCGTCCTCAATATCAGTCAGTTGTATATATTGTAGGAAGATGTGATAGTTAGTCTTAAGTTAAGTAATGTCTCAAGTTTTATCTCCTGAGCTGGTAGGCCCAGGCTCAGGAACAACGTCATTAGTATCTTGTAACAATTTGGCTATTTTAGGGACTCGTTTCAGTCTAGATTTTACTACGAGGCCTTTCTTTCTTGACGTGTATATGTGAATGGGTAGGTCTACTGATACATATCTAGGGGCTGACTAAGACCTGCTTGCACAAGGATTACTAACAAATATTTTTTACTCAGGCTGATATTCTATTTCTGATTTGCGGGTTCTATTGCGGTTTTCAATGAGAGTTTATCTATTTGCAAAAGATGTTTCGGCAATATTGTCAAAGAGTTTCTTTATATTTTCTCTGTGGTTTTCTACATATTGTTGG
>JAOCPS010340098.1:0-12665 GCA_025505425.1 Graphium colonna | reverse complement strand
ACTTTACAAAGGGCGGTGGTACTTCCCCGGACGAGCGTAGCCGTAAAAGTGCAGCAAAAGCTGTGAAAGGATGTTATGCTCTACAACTTCTGTGTTAAGACTGATATTCATGTAATATTTAGTTAGATTAGAAACCGACTTCAAGCGACTTGAAAATAACGCAAGAGAGGAGAAGATAATGTTTTAATCTCGGCAGTTATCAGCAGTTAATAACGTCGGCTGTTAATAAACCAATCTCTCAGATTGGTTTTTGTATGGGCGACGGGATCGCTAACCATCAGGTGAACCGTCTGCTCGTTTGTCTTCCTTTCCATAAAAAAAACTTTGTAACATATATCAGTTTTTTTATTTGAATATAAAGTAAGCCGCTTTCTTTATAAATACTTTTGAACGAGCACTCACGGTGCCCTAAAATAGTCTCAGTCGAAGACGATTATTTCTGTGTCAACTTGGCAGTCCAAAAGCAGAGCTACAGTTGTATCTTAATAAGACATTGGCCTAAATAACTTTATATAGCAGGTGTTCTAGATTGTTCCATATGGGATATAGGTAACATGTGTAGAATGGCATGAATACGCTCGCAACTGTACAATTGTTACAAGACAAAATTATTTTTATTTCTATGCTTTACTTAACAAACGCATTAGACGTAGCAATTTTTAAGTTACAAATATTATTAAAGTCATTTTTTTATTATTAGAAGTTTCTATGATTAAACATCAGTTGTAGTATATTAGTAATAACAGGTAAAAAATCTACAAATATTAATTATGATATTCTTATAGATTTCATTATGTGCAATTATTAAATTACTTTAATATAGTTTTTTTTATTTTAACAATTAAGTCAACGTTGAGTTAGATAGTGTCCTCCTAAGTAAATTTTCACCATCCTCCAATCTTGGAGAGATTATGGTGTATGAGTGACAGTGTAGACACAAGAACTTTTTATATTTGTTAAGTCTTAAACTCTAACGGAACATGTATAGCTCGGATCAAATTGAGATGCAATAATTAAAAATTATGATTAAAAAAAATGTATAAAACCCTTGAGTTTCGAAAGTAGTAACGACAGATTGCTGCATCTATAAATTAACATTAAATATATTCTTAAAAGAATTTATAATAGTTCCTTAGAAAAGTATTTGCTTGTATAAATAATGTTGCAAACTAATACCTAGGTGTGACCAAATATATAAATAATAAAAGAAACTTTGGGACCGTTATTATACTGCTACACACGTCACACTTAGGACCGCTTGCACTATATCGCTTAATAACATAAATTCAATTTAAAATTAAATTTACGTTTAACCTTGTTATCGCCTTCCACCATGCTAAATCTGTTTATTTTTATGGGGAGGCTGACAAATAAGCAGATGGTTATACACACAACATCCGAAGAGTTGCGTGTACGTTGCCAGCCTGGCAACAAATGTTTAGTGAACTGTGAAAATTTTACATCTAATATCGGTTCTTTATTTAAACGTTTTTACATAAATTAGTTTAGGTCATATTAAAACAAAAATATCGCAGTTAATTTCGGGCGCATCAGTAAGTGAGAAAATGCTCGTAGAGCTATTTGTCCTGGCCTCCATTGAAACAATCAATTGTGTTTGGACTCAAAAAATGCCACGTTGTTTGTTGTGTGCAGTATGTGTATTATACTAGGTGGTTTGGCCACTCTTTTGTAGAATCCCTCGTATGTTCATGGGATACCATTAATATTTACATGGGAAATAGGAAACTGGATATATACTCCATAACCTTGTGACAGCATTTTAATCACAGATTAAAGTCGTCCTGACCGTGCTACTGGCAGGTGGCTAATCTATTCTGTAAAAAAACATATGTCTGCTAATTGTATATGTGTACGTGCAGTTGGCTGATTGCATATGTGTACGTGCGAACCCAAGTGCACTTTCTGTTTCTTTAATCTCATAGCTCGTAAGACGGATATCCGACACGACTGGAGATAAATAGGGCGCAGGGTCGTCTTTTAACATACCCATCCAATACATGGATCGTCTTTTTCTTCAGACATAATCCAATCAAGAAACAGGAACACACAGTTATTGCTCCTCAGCAGGATTCGAAACCACGACCGCCGGTTTACAAAGCAAGGGCCGACGCCACTAGGCTACGGAGGCGGTTGTTCACTAATTAGCTAACATCTAATGAAATAACACTATTGCAAAAACAAAAATCTTTGTACACCTTTATGACAAAAATATTTATAAATGTTTTGATTAAAAGTCGAATTTCGAACATTACAAGGCCACTAATGATATTTTGTAATGTGTCGCTTAATTTGATACAACATTATCAATTATTCATAAGTAAACCAATGAACGGCTTCCATATTTTCACTCAACAATAATTGTAAATTAAATTGTCACATCGTGCATGCGTTGAATTTACCATATAACAGAAAGTATTTGCAGATTTAAGTAATGAAATATTTTTGAATTGGTAATTGCATTGGTTATTTTTCAGCTCATACGTTTTTTATATTAGGTTCTACTTTGACCGAATCATGACAAATTCCAATGTGTTTTTATTAAATTAAATCCATATAAAATTAAGGCCACGTTCTTAGTTTTTATTTTGTGGTGGTAGAGCATAACATTTTACATTAAGGTTTTGCTTCACCAGGTCCATGTTAAAGAATTTTTACATGCATTTAATTTTTAGCCATGACCTCCGTAGTTAGTAAATTTGTGCATAAATAGTTTTAAAACATTAGTTTAACGCCTAGTTTTCATGACACACAATGTTGCATAATAATAAATACCTTCGTGATTTCTCGTTTCAGTATCCGATTATTCGACATAAATTTACATTACGCTTGACAACTGTTGACGTTTACGTTGTCAACATGTCATACAAAATCCGTTATCAGCTTATCTATTTCCGTATGGGAAAGCAATAATTGCATCACTGAAACGAATAAACACGCGCAATTGGATTCAGCATTGATACTTAATCGTGAAAATAAGAAAAGCAAAAAGAAAGCATGAAAAAGCAAAAGGTGCCAGCCTGCCATCTGCCAATATCAATTAGCTCCGACTGAAAACAGCAAGAGCAAAAGACTTGTGTTCCAACCGTTTCGGATTGTGGATGTTCCCCGTGCACCAGATCGGCTTTGAGTCTTCAATTAACTGTTACAGCTATCTACAGTAATTGGTATTACATTTTTGGATTTGGAAGAAGAATGTATATAATTCGGGATTACGAAAAAGTACAATTTTTATACTTGGTTAACGAATTGTAACATAGACTGTCCCATGAAACTTTTGTGTAAATCATTCGTAATTGCATGTATCCATACAGAACGTGTTCGAATACTGCATATCACTGTAAAATCCGCCAGAGCTACCCCTTCTTTTGTACCCTTGGTAAAGAATATAGCATAAATGTGCCTTGCGTAACACGTGATGAGAATTGTTTTAAAGCCTTTTTTTCAATATATATCTCATATTTCACCAATATTTTTTATGGAAATGATGACAAACGAGCAGACGGTTCATGTACGAGTAGATGGTGGTATGCTACACCGTCGCCCATAGAAACACGCAACAACCGAAGAAACGCGAATATATTATCAACCTGGAAAATTGAATAAAATTGGGAGAGGCAAGGAGTGGGAAAAGAAAAGGGTATCCGGCATCCCCGAAAGTCATGCATACTTTCTTTTATGCTGACTTTATAAAAGGCGGAGGTACTTCTCCGGGCTCTACCACCTCAAAAATACTGTAAGAATTTTTAAAAATACATTACATAATTAAGTTTCTGCATAATTAATAGTAATTGCTATACTTTATATGTATATCACGAGTCCAGTACAATTTTGAAGTATCCACGAACGTCGGTATCTATTATTGGGATTGCTTGAGATATGACTCAATTATGTTAATGAATATTCAAACAGTGAGCTATAATTTTAACACAAATAATTTTTTTAACATTTTCATGTTGCAATATGTAGAATCGGTGTAATGAGTTTTATTATGAAAGTTTATTTGTCGATCGTTATTTGTTATGACACAAGTCATATGATTAGTTACTAAGTTAACATGACACACGTTCTAAGTAGAATCCGGCCCTGATATACAAAATGACTGGTGAGCCACTTTGTGCTACGTTATATGTAGAGATCATAATTAACATATATACGAAATAAACATATTATTACAAATAAATATTGCTTTAGCACGGAGTACACATAATCTAAAGTTAAAAAAATTATTGCGCAATTCACATTTACGCTAGCGTACACGGCGTAGCCGGAGTGGCGGGAAGGTTAATGACCTGCGGAGTGCTCAGCTGGGTAAGCATCGCGCTGTACCGCAACACTTTATTTATTCATTGGAAAATTTCGGCTAAAATTATGCCCCTAATTTTAGTACATAAATAAGATGGCAATCGAGTACCGAGTGTTTTCCTTCAATATCGAAGGTAACTCACCAATTACCCGTATATAGTGAATGGGAATAATAAAACTATGCCGAAAAAAAATTGATTGGGATTCACTAATTATTAGGCATGGGCCGTTTCACTGTTTTTTTCACTCGCTTCCGGTTATATAACGTTATCGTTGCCTACAATGAGAACGTTATATAACGGATAGCAAGTGAAAAATCACTGAAATGGCCCATGCCTACTAGTTATGTGTTATATACTAGATGATATAGACAGGTTGCGTTAAACATTATTAATGCGGTGTTTATGATTTCGGCGCTTTAAAGCGCTTTGTCGCCGAGTGCGAGACATTTTCGCGATTCGCATCATGCAGGGGAGGCGTTGAAATCCTGAAACGGAATTCCGAGGCACTTTGTGCGACGCTATGCAATTCGGTGAATTTTTGTGTAAATTCCGCATGGAAATGCTATGAGGGTGAAATATCGGTGTATGCACCGTCGAATGTATTGGGGCGGCTTCGTACGGAATGACATTGCGTTCAAAGTGTCGCATACGATTCCTATTGGAATCTTGGATTAATTGGGTCTCCTTAGAGATCTTTTTCAGACAAGTCTTAGACTGCTAAATGTAAAAATCGGGTCATAAAACATTTTTGCACTTCGGTCACTAAACATGTATAATAAGAGATGGTTAGAGAGATTATGATGTGTTAGTGACTATGCAGACACAAGTTAACAACATTATCTTAATATATAAAAATTACGTGTCATGTTGTCTGTCCGCGATAAACTACTGAACCAATTTTATTTAAATTTTACTCATTGTGTGCAGTTGGATCCAACTTGAATGGTAGGATAGTATGTATAATATCCTTGTTTAAAGTTACAATATTTTTATTGCAAATTATGGATCACTCATTTGCCAACACTCAGTGATATGGTATCAATGTAAGTAAAAAATCTGTTAACACCTTTATAAGAAGATAAAAAATTAAATATTGCGTGCAGACAAGTAGTGGTTCGTTATAAATAAACTAATAAATTTTTTGCATAATGTAAACGAAATTGTCACTTAATGCATGCATTGGATTCCTCACATAGCAAAAAAACATATTTATGGAAGACAATAATGAAATATATTTGGAAACGTAAGTTATTTTTAAAATTTATACATTAAATAATAATAATCTTGTTTATTAATGATGTAAAAAAATAGTTTAACCTCTAGCATTAAACCCAAACAAGGTTATGCAATATATTGTGTATTTCCGTTTCGGAATCCGATTATTCGGCATAAATTCGCATTACCTTCCACGTTCGTTGACGTTTGTCGTTGTCAACGTATTATTATACAAATTCCGTCAACCGCTAATCTGCTCTCGTTAGGGGAGCAATAATTTCAACAATGAATTAAACAAACACTCGCAATTTGTTTCAGTATCTATATCGCTTAGTTATCAAGATGAGAATAAAAAAGCAAAAAGAAAGCATTACAAGTTTATTTTCACATATAACTACAGAAACCGGCTTCAAACGCCTTAAGTGTACATCGAAACATGTTTCGAAAAACATATCTTCTCTATTATTTGGATTTTAAAAACAAACAACTAATCCGATTTTTATAAAAAAATTGTGGGACCATTGTGCAGGTGTAGTCTATTGGATAAAAAAACATTTTGAAATCAGTTCATAAGTTGCGGAGATTTGCGCGAACATTCCTAAATTTGTTATTTTTGTATGAACTTATACAATGACAATTAAGTTTATTTTCGGATTGTAACTTAGTTCCAATCCGAAATGATCTGTAAGTCAATGTGTTAATATGAGAGTAAAAGAATTTTACGTAATCAGGAATATCTTAATGCCATCTTGAGTTATTACTGCCCTGCGGTAGTAGAAACAGATCTTAGAGTGCTTAGGAAAACATCTGTTATAACCGATTACTCCAACAATTTCAGATATAAGTTTATGCGCTGGCTCTAAAGTTATATAACAATTGCCATTTATTTATTTTCTAAACATCGCATCATAGTAGAATGTTTTCATTAAGATGAGTTGTACTATATCGATACCTTACTTCGCAAACCAGCTAACTTCACTTTTGTCAAAAACGTGGTGGAGTTCGCAAAGACGTGATTTGCAACAATTTTAAATCTAATGTTTTCACAATTCTTTGAATAAACAGTTATTAGAAAACCTGTTTTCTCTACGCAATGAATTTGATTTTTTTTGTAATTTAGTTTAACGATATTACAATTTTTTTAGAGTTTCCCTAACAAAATTACTCAAATGGAGTTACCTGTTTTGCGAATTAAGGTATCGATATGTGTAAAAGCAGTTGGTATCCCTAACGTATAAATTTCTGAGCGTGAATCATTTCTCCAACATAAATATTGTTCTTTCTCTATCAGTTTAGTGGTAGTACAACGCGTCAAATGGCATTGATTGGTCGAAGTCAGTTTATTTATGAATATAAAAACAATGATTTTAACTGTGAACGCCCCGAACAAATCATTAAATAAAGTCAGTGCAGTTCTTTTCTGGATTATGATGCCTAATGCTCTGTGAATATACTGTTTTTCAGTTTGAGGCTAGTTGAAGTAGAATCCATCCGGTTCAAGTCTTTTGGGTAATAAAACTAGGCCAAAGAAAAAATTTAAGCTTAACTCTTACAAGATAAGTATATAACTTAAAAGACGAGGATATACAGTATATGCTTGCATTTTACGTTATTAATGTGGCCCTTTATGATTTCGGCGCTTTAAAGCGCTTTGTTACGGAGCGCGAGGCATTTTCGCGATTCGCGTTATACAGGGGAGGCATTGAATTCCTGAAACGGAATTCTATGTGCGACGCCGCGCTTCCCGCGACATTACGCCAGGCGATGAATTATTGTGTAAATGTCACATGGAAACGCCGAAAGGGGAACGTTCGGGCAATGCAGGGTGTATGCACCGTCGGCTCAAAATCAAAATCAAAATATGTTTATTCACATAGGCGCGTTCTTATGAAAGGTCAAGTTTGACATATAGATTCGTTCATTATAAGCTACCACCAGCTCGGAAAGCAGATTCTTCTGAGAAGAGCTGGAAAGTAACTCAGCAGTTGCTCTTGTAAAACGATGTTGGCTTACAATTTTGTGTATACAATGATTTGCTCTTAAACCTATGTGAGTAACAGCAGAACTATGACCTCACAGTTGTGTCATCAAAATATTCAGCAATGCTATAATAAGCTTTACTTAAAAGAGTATTTTTAATTTTCTCAAAAGCGATTGCGTCGGAGCGTCTTTCTGCGGAACGATATTGCTTCGATTCCTTAGTGTATTCAATTTTTGTCGGATAAATACTGGATAGAGAGCCGTGGTACCTCAGTGACCGGGCCCTTGTATTCCCCGGTGCCGACTCCAATGGAATTATAAATTCTATAATTGCAATTTTAAGTGCTGATTTACCACGTGCTCTTCGGTGAAGGAAAACATCGTGAGGAAACCTGCATATCTATGAAATAATATTTTTACGATATGTAAAGTCCACCAATCCACACTGGGGCCGCGTGGTAGACCCTCGTTCAAGAGGAGGCCATGGCCCAACAGTTACTTTAAATTTTGGATTATTTTATTTGGAAGTAAAGTGTTGTACATTATAATTAAAAGTGTTTGTATTTTTCTAGTAAAAAAACGACGAGTTTTAGAATTAGACAGGAGGTAAAATTTTATGATTTTGCTTTACGTATAATTTTCAGTTCATAAATATTGATGTAAATTGTCCTTCACATATCTGAAACTTAATCGGTCCGTTAGACCACGAATTATTTAGAAAAGGAAAACAGTTATTTATAATAGGGTAGAAATGTGTGCGTGCTTTACTAATTAAATTTAAATTAGCTCCGTTTATTTGCATGATCGGCCCCAAACTAACGATCTAATGATTGCCTTTAGTATTCTATTTGTTCTAAAAAAACGTTGTACAAATGGCGTTATCACCTAAATTGAAGACAATGAAGAAGCCATTAGATGTTTACGCAGTAATCTGCCTTCCTCCAATGAATAGGCTTTCCAACACAAAATAAATTTTTTCAACTCGATCTAGTAGCTTCTGTGATTAGTCCGTTCTTACAAGCATACGAAGACACAAACACATGATTCACAAACACTTGAGATTTATTATATAGATTCAAATTTATGTTATAAGATTGTTTTCTTCGATAACCTATTATGTTATACTGTATACCGGAGATAGTGGGTTTGAATCCCATGGGGGAAATAATAACTTTGTGTTATCGTTTCTTGGCTGGATTAGAGTAATGCAGGCTGATCACCCAATTGTCTGAAAAGAAATTCATGCGTCAGATGGGTTGTAAACATTCGGTCCTACGCCTGATCTCTCTCCTGTCGTGTCGGATATCTGTGCCGTCGTGCTTTAAGCGTTAAGGAACAGAGAGTGAACCTGGGCCTGCGGGTACATTTGTGCACTAAAATATCCCATGCGCACTTGGCTAATCTCTGGGTAGATAGCCGTATTCAGTCGAATTTCAGTTACAAGGACTTTATTATATTTACATAATTTTTTTTCTTTTACAGATCTACAGACGAGAAGACAGGTATGTTCAATTAGATTCACATCGCACGATGATACCAGTACATAAAGTTTTAACGACCGCATTACTTATGGTTCATAATATTGCGTCTCCGAATTATAAGGGTCTTTATGATAATTTTATAAAAGATATTCCTTAACTTCATATTTTAGCTGTCATCGCTATAATTAAAATATCCGTGCATATATTCATTATTCCTACCCCATTTTACGTTTTTAGGTTTTCCTTTGGGATATCAATACGGTTTTTGGAAAATCTTTCATCGACATTTACCCAACTCCGGACTTAGCGACCTAGAAAACTTGTCGTGTGACGGTATCGTTAACATTTAATATCCGATGGATGAGATTGTAATAATATATTAAAATATTTCTTCATATATACAAAAATATTTTTTTATTTGGGTATCGAAATATTTAAAAATATTTTTGATATCCAGATCAATTTAATGCCCACGGTTTCTGTTGCAACTTTATTTGCGGGATTTTTAGAGGTTCTTTCTAAATATAACAATAAATATTTTGAAAGCAGATATGGGCGTTTCATGATTAAGTTAGGTTTTTAGATTTGAATTTCTCTTTTTAAAGTGTGTGGCAGTTGTATATCAAAACCTGTTCATGAAATATCTGCATACGTGCTAAGTACTTTGGTCACAAAGCATGTGCATTAAGCAATATACGAGCAAAATGGAGCACTTCATGCTCGCTAGACACATCGAGAAAAAGATGTCGATGTAGACGTATCCTAAGACGCGTTAGAAAACCTAGTGTAGAAAGCTGTGGGACGTGTGAAACGTCAATCTGCAATTATTCGGAAGTTCAGATTAAAGTGGATAGATATCGTAATTCAGATTATATCAAACAGGAGTTATAAAACACATCTTCTTTTCTTTTCAATAGCAAACATGTTATATAATATTGGCACGCTCACGCTCTCCGTTTTGACTATAAAAGGTAATTTTTAGTTCAACATGCGGTGGCCAAACGGCAGTGGATTGGACATCTCCGCAAGGGCACTTGACGCTGTCTGAATAGCCCCAGCGTTATTGCAGTACCTCACACCTTCCCACCCCTACCCGTAGCCTATTTAACGACAAAACTCATTAAAAACCACGACTAAAGATAAAAGTTAGGTTATTGAGACTGCTTCGTTATTTGATAAGCGGACGGAAATCTCACGTAAAAGTTGAGAAGTGATTATAACTGGTCAAGTTTTAATCGCTGTTGGATCAAAGATATTACATTTGAATAGCTTCTGTCAGATGCCTGATTTGCATGGTCCATCATGCGTGAGCATCGGTCAGAATTCTAACATGATAATACAAGTTAAGAAGACACTTTTTAACGAACTTCAAAAAAGAGAAAGGTTCTCATTTGGTTTTTTTTATGAACGTTCGCGCAAATCTCCGCCATTTATAAACCGATTTTAAAAGTAATTTTTTTCATCTTATAAGGAATTCTTCCGGAATGGTCCCATAAAATATTAAGGAAAATCTGTTCAGTAGTTTTTTTTAAAGTCAAAATAACAAAATTGTTTTTAGGTATTTTTGCGCGTATCTCCGTCATTTATGAACCAATTTCAATAGTTATTTATATAATATGATAGAGCATTCTTCATAAATAATCACATATTTTTTTGAAAGAAACCTGTTCATTAGTTTGTTTTTGAAATAAAAATAACAAAATTTAGGAATGTTCGCACATACTGCAACTTATGAACTAATTTGAAAAAATATTTTTTTTTTATTTGATGATACACCAGATTTCTACAAAAGGCCCTATAAGTTTTATTGGGCCCTTTGTAGAAATAAATAAAAATTTGTTTTTAAATTCAAAATAACGGAAAAGATACGTTTCGAAAGTACAGTGTTAAGGCGTTCGAAGTCGGTTTTTGTAATTTTCTGTGAAAATAAACTTGTTAGACTATTGAAAAGTGTAGGAAGACCGCGTGTATACAAATCGTGCGGCTTTAAAACCACAATATTATTATGGTATTTAGACGCAGGCGATTATTTATCGACTTTTGTCCGCGGATAGCGTTTTTTTATAGAGAAGGAGGCAAACGAACAGAAGGCTCACCCGATGGTAAGCGATCCCGTTGTCCATAGACGCGCAGCACCCGGAGAGTTGCGAGTGCGCTGTCAACCTGGGAAAGTAGATATAATAGGTTTATTGGATAGGATAGGGTCGGAATTAAGGATTCGGAGGGGATAGGAGCGGTAAGAAAAAGGGCAGACATGGCCTTCCGGCATCCGTAAAAGCCATGCATACTTTATTTAATGCCGAATTTATAAAGGGCGGTGGTACTTTCCCGGGCGAGCGCGGCCGCAGAAGTGTAGCTTAAGCTGTGAAAAGATGTTATGCTCTACCACCTACGAAAGTTACAAGAACGTTGTCGGCATTTTAAATAAGTAACTTTAAAATTAAATATATGATTTTGTGTTTGGTCCTTGCAAAAGTTATAGAAAAAGACGTATTGGGTGCGTCCAACATTAAGTGACCAATTTATACTGGTTGAGTGCTGGTATCCGCGTGGTTTGACTAACGTCTAAACGATTAGTTAAATATCTACAGAAATAAAAACCGCGCGGTTCCTACACGATTCTGAAACCGCGTGATTCTGAACAAGTGTTTAAGACAGTAATAACCTAGTCGAATTGCCGTATAAGTCTTGTACATAAAATATTTCGCACTGCCTACCACTTGCAAGACACCTGTTACTTTTACGTAATTTTATTCTACAATATAATTATTTTCACAAGAAAAAAAAACATCGAAACCGATCCCACTCGCTTTAGAAGTAAACGTTCGTGAAACAAAATTTTCAGTTAGTTTCATTTAAAAGATACCGTTGGAACGATTTTTATGAAAATTATATTCCCATTTTTTTATTTTAAATTTGATTCATAACTCGCGAAGGAAAGGCTTTTCTTTTTCCATTCCTATCCCCTCCAATTCCTTAATCCCGACCCCATCCTATACAATAAGTCTATTCTATCCAATTTCCTATGTTGACAACGCAATCGCAACTCTCCGGATGATGCGTGAGTACCGTCTGCTCGTTTGTCTTCCGTTCCATAAAAAAAGGTATTATACATAAGGATAATACGGCCAGTAACTTCTATTAAGGCGGGAATACACATGACTGTAGCTGGCATACTTGCAAAAAAGTTCATTGCACATGCCACGTACTTTACCACATATTTTGTTCCATCTACTGGCATGCAACATGAAGTAGAGGTCGCAGGGGATTACAAAACACGCATCCAAGAACACAAATTGCAAAATAGACAGTCGTTCACCATTACAATTGTCAAACAGCCTTAAATAAAGGCAAAAGGGACTAGAAAAAAGCGAAGTGATCCCAGGTAAAATACAGTCTTTCGCAAAATAATTTTACTTACAAGTTCTCTGTAATTAAATAAAATGGGAAATAATAAACTAGGACCACGACAAATAGTAGTCGTCTTATTACAACTTTCTTTTATTTGGTACACAGAACAATATAATGATTAATCACAAATTAATAATTACCGTCAGCCAAAAATATGTGTACACAACATGTAACGATATTAAATGAAGGATTTGAAAGTTTGTAATTTTTACCAAATGAAGAAGTTGTGTGTCGCTCTATGACGAGCGCTAGC
>JAOCPS010339987.1:0-12667 GCA_025505425.1 Graphium colonna | reverse complement strand
TTTTTTAACGTGTTGTTTGTCCTGAATGCGACATGCATGTCGTTATCCCTCATTATTTTTGATAAACGTGCAGATACTTCACCATAGCATACGCATGCAAATATCTTTATACTAACTACTAAGATTTAATTTAAAATGAAGTTTTGCTAAAAAGAAATTGTAGCAAGAAATAAAAGGCTTTTCATTTTATTTTATTTTTAATTTTATAACAATAGTCGAATGAAAAAATTTTAATAGTCGACCATGTGATCGAATTTCCATATCCTTAAAGATTAGATTATTGGCATTTAATTATGGTTGTTTATGATACTAATTCATATTTGTGTCAATTAATTTCTTTTTGTGTACAATTTGTTTTGAATTTGCAGAGTACATCATATAGCAAATAACATCTCATGTAGTATTTTACGATCATTTCTTATATTGCAACCAGTTGTAATTTAATTTCGATCCCCGGTGTGGTCAAAAATTTTAGCACACGTCGTAGTTACATAAAAACAGTGTAAGAGATATTATTTTTCCATCATAGATAACTTTAAGATTCTTATGGCTCTTCTGAGTTCTGGATATTTATAACCAAAATCAAACAATGAATGCAACATAAAAATCAAATAAGGTCTATTTGATTTTTATAATAAGTAAAATATTTAAAAAAAAATGTTTAAAAATAATATAAATGTTTTTCTGTTAAAATGCTCGAGTGTCAGACATATACGTTTAAACAGTGAAATTGGTGAATGTTTACTCTTGGGACCTGCGGAAACAACGAAGCGAACTGACGCACCATAACGTTCCAAAGCCTTTTAAAAAACAAGCTCTCTCACTCCCTGTTTGTAATAATTACCACTAATAAGACTTTAGTGCAAATCGTTACAACCATGTTTTCTCATAAGGATGCTTTTTAACAATGAGAAGCCAATAGAAGCTAAAATAATTTCACTTTTCTTTTAATTGTTTCTCTTTTTGTAAAATTTATACTTATATAATAAACCTGACAGGATTTTTTGTTTGTTTCTAATCTCAGGAATACTGTAACTTACACCAGTGACTGGTGCTAAAATTCACTCAGAAATTTTGCATTTTAAACATAATTTAATTTTGAATACTATTATTTAAAAAAGTATATGCATACAGCAATAAAATACAATGTGCAACTATGTGATCTCGGTCTAAAGTATAAAGTCATGAAAAAAATCGCGTTGTTATTTTACTAAATTTATTTATTTGTGAGGAGATCTAAAAAATAATAAAATTTGCCACAAAATGTTTAATTTTATTGTGTATTTTAGTAGAGACAGATTATATATATTTTTTTTCCACCTTCTATTTGATCACCGATTTGACAATTTTTTTTAAGAATGTAAAGTTTTCAGTGACTATCTAATTTATTTCCTACTAAAACTTTATTACTATTTTCTCCTTTTATTATCTACTAGTATATGATACCATTTTTGTTATATAATTATAGTAGATGCTTTGAAAATTTACGCAAGAGTTTTCAAAAGACATTTATGACATGCGAACAATGCACGATTAATATTCAATTAAAATTTTATGCTTTTTTTTAAACCACCATATATTTTACGTATTTAATTGCATCTCCCAAATAATTTTAAGTTTGTATTTCTTTAAAATACGCAATGATAACCGTTTAGCTATCTCAATATAAACGGTTGCCTTGATGTCTTGACAAGCGTTCGCGAAAATAAATTTATCAAGTGACAACTGATGCGTGTTCAATATGAACTTTTGGGTAAAAATTTTTAGGATAAAAGTACTAAAAAATATTTTACATCGATATTTGTAATCGTCTTATAATTGGGAAAAAGTGAACATATGGTACATCAGTTTATTAGCAGTTCCTTATGACAACATACATAGAGATAATGAAAGCAATAATGATTCAATAATTAAATTCTTATTGTAGTCTTATTAAACAAGATATTAAAACTATATTGAATATGCATACTGCTTATCGGAGTTTACAGTTTTTCCCTCTTTTTAATTTTTTATGTTATGTAATGTGTGAAATAAAACAAAATTATACGCAAAGTAATAATATGAGTATGAATTTCATTCTAAGCTTTTTACTTCTCTGTTGTCTGGGAATTCACATCAAATTTAACTTGTATTCGAACAATGAATTATTACGTTGGCTCGTGTTGTTCAGACTCGTAAGTCAAACTTAATATTTCCGTAATGTTTTAAAAGAAATTGGCGTGTTTTTAAATTTTACGTGTACATAAATCAATTTAAATCTTATGTTAGGTTTTTGGCAAAGTATTCTTTTGACAAGTATTCTTTTTTGTTTGTTCTACTCCTGGAAATTTGCATAAAAAGGTGTACTGTATTCGACGGGATAGGAACATATTCATGATTCGAAAGGAAAAGGAGTGGAAAAAGAAGCAGGTAGGAATGGCCATCCGAAAACCCATAAAATGCAATACTTATTTATTAGAGACTAGCTTATTAACGTTATATTGTAGACAGAAGAATATGTTTGAAATTCTTTAACGTCTTTATGAATCTCATAGGTCAGCTAATTTACCTCACTTTAATCTAATATTTAATATTAAATAGTTCGTGTACTGCATCGTTACAAACTTTTTTATTTGGATGTATCGAATGCATTGAAAGTACATTTCTAGAACGGCAATGCGGGCTGATCACCCTATTATCTGAAAATTAAGATGACCTATACGTCGGGTGGGCATGTAAAAAGTCAATCCCGGTTACCCCAAATATCCAAAAATGTACTAATCATCCTGACAAATAATCCAATTTACGAATACCGTTTATTCCTTTGGGTTGTGGAGGTCAGATGCCAGACGTTCTGAGTAAAAACTGATATTTATGTAATATTTGATGAAATTTAAAACCGGTCCCACGAAATTTGAGAAGACTGTTAATAAGTGAATAGTATTTAACTCACTGAATTCCTATAAAATAAACACTTTTATTTCTCTTTTTTGTTCCACTTCACATTAAGTTACTGACAGTAAGTTTAATATTCAGTCCAAATAACACATAAATATATTCTTTACCAAGTATTCAATTATAACTCAAATTGGTGCGAATAACACAACAAAATATTAAAGATTATTTCAACTTACATTTTCCCTCCTATATTATATTGTTATACAATTAAAAATATTTTAGAAGTTTTTAACAAACGTAGTGAGAGTAATAAAATACAAATCGCAATAACATTTTAAAAAAAATAACGAAAAATAAGTTCGTTATATATTACACACTATTTTTGCCCAATTATTGTTTTTTTACATTTACTGACTGCAGATAATATCCGTTAAAGGCGTTTATGTTAATATGTAAAGATTGGTAGACTTTATTGTTAAATATGGCCTGGCCTATTTTGTCATTTCTATTCATCGTGCAAGGGCAGAATCTCGCTCGTTGAATAAGGAAATTTCTCTTTTGTGCATCAATTAAAACGGACGAACGGAATTCTATCGAAAACTATTTCTATCAGAAAATCTTATGGTATGCGAATAACTCACGATAATAGCGTAAGTGGATCAAATTCGACGATTTTTCTTTTATTGACTTGGAAAGCACTGACTGTAGGTGTTAACTGAAGTAAATTCTCATTCATTTTATTTCATTGAATATGATTCAATACATGGCCGAAATTTGAGACTTTCTTTTTGACAGTTTTACTCTCAGATTAGAAGAAAAACACACATCACCGACACAATACCGAGACACAGTATACTAGATTCTATGAAACTACTCTTTTACTTATTCGTTAACACTCTCAAGTATTGATAATTATATATAGCCTTGCCTTTTAGATGCATGCCGTGGTTGTCGACCGACATCGATTTCTTGTATGTATTTGATCTGATTTCTCCACAATTTATGAATCGATTTTCAAAATTCTTCTTTTACTCCAAAATATATAGTTACGAAATGGTCCTATAAATTCTTCATTAAAATGTCGGTTCAATATTTCTCTTTTGTAATCGAAAAATTTTGTTTCACGAACGTTAACTCCTAAGGCGTTAGAAGTCGGTTTTGATGTTTTCTGTAAAAATAATTATAACACATTATCTTGCCAATGTTGGCGGACTTAGTTTTTATACTATAATAAAGTAATAGAAAGGCCTATCTTGTGAAGCACGTTCAAAGTAACTTGCGTTTTGTCTATTTGGACAAAAATTATGTACGGCTATACTTCGGCAAAACTTTATAAACCTTACACAACATTCAAAAACTGACAATGAGAGATATTCAAAATTGAAAACCGTCAAGTCAAAATTAACGCTTGTGTAAATTTGTATACTTTCCAATAATTAAACTTTATCATTATTTCAATGATAAAACTACAAGTAAAGTTTACCGAAATACCGGTTTTCGTTAAAGCAATAAAACTTAACATGATTTTGTTATTTTGAAGCTAACTTCATTTGTAAGCTAATCTTCGGTCCAATACGGCTCCATATAAGTGGCGGAGATAAATAATAAGAATTTCTATCAGTATAATAAATGAAATAAAAATAATAGTTCAGAATAGTCAAAATATTTAGAAAATATTTCCAATTGTATTTTATGCTTGAGTTGGTCTTTGTGATTTAACACACGTAATTTTTTCTCGTTTTTGGAACAGTGTTCATATATACTTTGCTCATATTAATCATAACATGATGTTATTAGCTTCCTCGATAAATGGGATAACCAACACTGATAGATTTTTCAATTCAGACCAATACCTCATGAGATAAGCGCGTTTAACTCAACAAATAAATAAACTATATGAAAAAATATAGATAGACAATGTTTTTAATAAAATTATGAAACAAGAAAGCCAAACATTGGTGTTTGGATTTAATTTTAACGTGCGGTCTGTTTGAAGTTCGGCAACACAATTATTTAGTTTCAGATCTACAACGAAAGCGGTGGAACTTCTAACGACTGAAATTTAATTAAGAAGTAAATATGTTGAGACGGAAGTTAATTTATTGCCGAGTAGTTTCCGTGAGAACTTTCATTATTGATTTTAAGTATCGTAAAACTAGCCTTTAATGTCTTATGGTAGTAGTTTGTGATTTACCACAATACAAAGAATATATATATATATATATATATATATATATATATGTATGTATGTATGTATTTACTATAAGTAGACTTTATTGTACTAATAATGTTATCGTGACGTACAATTTATATTTGACGGTTTTCCAACCGGTTTAAAAATACAGTAGGTTCTTAATTTGACTATGTCTTTTTATTTTTTGTATTCTCCGCAAGCTAGAAATCTATTATTAATGTCTTTTCTCTTTGAAAAGACATAGGTACGAGGTGGTCCGATTGAATTTTCATGAACATTGGTCATACAATGTTTTTTTAACCGACTTAAAAAATGAGGTTGTTTATTCGGATGTTTTATTGCGATTTTAAAAATAATTTTTATTTAAAAAGGTATACTTATGAAATGTTTCCATAAAATTTTCAGAAAAATCAGTTTAGTACTTTAAATCAGATAATTCTAAAAAGCTTGAAGTCAGTTTTTGTTTTCAATATTGATGTATTTACACTTACTTATTGGTAGCCAATTCAACTACCACCGTTCATTTATTTTTTACTAACCGAATGATGCTGTACTAAATAACTCGATTGTTATTAAACATAGGATAAATATGAAGAAACCAGTAACTGCTTGTGGAATATTCGATAAACCCTTTGTTTACTAGTTATTCATGGTGACGACAATATAGACGCCAAGAAAAATAAATCATTTTTACATAAAACAAGAAAAATCGCTTAAGATGTGCTGAAAATGTTGACAAGCATTCTCAATTTCTTAAATTTCGTATCATTAGCTTCTGCGCTAATGATCTTGGACCATTAAATTCTTTAAAAGAATTATATCCTTTTAAACAAAAAAAAAACAAGATCAAATTCTTTGTCAGTCTAGGAATGTTCGAGTGATTGGGAAACGCATAAAAATAAAAGATTCAAACGAATTAAAAACCTTCTTTCTGTTTTGTAGACACTCGAAATACTGACGAAGTTACGTCAGAAGTGTAACAAGCTCCATCTTATCTGCCTTAACGCTAAAGGCGCTTTACCCGTTATGGGGGATTAAGAGCAACGTGGCATTACCCTAATTGCCTCCTATATTGCGTATAAATACATTTAACTGCGTCATATTCAATTCAGTAAAGAAACAGTAGTTATCATATACACACAATAGTTATCATATATCTTGTCCACGAGAAAGTTAGTTGGTGGTACGAAGCTAAGCTTCTTGTTAATGACGTATTCATGAACAGGAAGATTAGCGCGGCAGTAGAATAATTTTTTTAAGTAAATGTAGTAGTATTGGCACATTTGAAACATATGTAAAACATAAAAACTATTCCTAAATATTAAGTCTATGGATAATTCAACTATAACTGTTGTTGAATCTCTCTTTCATATAGGATGCCGTTTGCCAAAAATAAAAGTCATATTCCATGTTAATTCATTAAAAATGTGGTATTTTCACGCTTCAATTTCTATTGCCGATTAAACGGATATACTTAATAAAGTGAATGAGAAAAAAAATTTTAACTGGTCAGTTTTGATTTAAAGCACACGCTTTACGTTATAACGTTAGAAATTGTAGACTTTATTTAATAATGATAACATTTGAGATAAAATTTCACTATTAAGATCGATCGATCACTATTAAGCGGAGTGAGTGATATGTTCGATACCCACACGGAAAAAATATTTATATAGCCACAAATAATTGTTTCGGATATGGGTGTACGTGTATATAGAATTTATGTATGATAAACGCCATAACAACACAAGCCTATGTAGAACTTACAGTAAGGGCTGTGTTTTTTTTAAAGTGATGATGCACTATAAGAGATGGAAAATATGCGCAAACCATAGGAGCCAACGAAAATATATCGAATACGGCCAATTCAACGTTGAACGCAGTTTAAAAGAAACATGAGACGTTTACTTTATCGGTTTTCTGATAAGCTCTTATGACAGTTTTCTCGATAAACGCACAGCTTTCTCTAAGCTTTTTACGGTGTTAAAGAAACTTTTGCCGGATCTATGTCAAAGTAAATATATTTAGTGCAATGTAAAATTTTATAAGTTTATTTTACATTTAATATAATTGAATAATTATGTCCCCAAAAAGTATATAATTTGTTTTTAAATAATTTTCTAATATTAAAACTGAATTGATAGATTAAGGTTGTACTTATTTTATTATTCAATAACAACATGTCATTATTGAGCCAACCGACTATCTACTCTTGGTCTTATTTTTTTATCAACAAAGGTCTATTTCTAAAATAAAACACTCCATATAAAAAAAAAATAACACAGCAAGCTTCGTAATTTATCATCATTTAACAAATTAGTGTATTATTGGACATACATGATTGATTAAAATAAGCTTAGTTAAAACGTTTTCTTGTCTTATTTGCCGGGATGACGCTAAAGAAATGGGCGATTACGTTGTAGGTGAGACTGTAAGGGTTACTCCTTAGTCGTAACACTACATTAGTTAAGTTCTAAAGTCACATAAAATGTTACACTATGCTTTGAAAAGGTTATTTTTTTAAGTAAAGGTATGAACTTTAAGGTCAAATAAAATTAATAAACTTTTAAAGCATTTAAATAGGAAAAAGGGCCACATTGACTTCTAGTTGTTATATAGATTTGTTGTCAGAATACCAATAAAGCTATAATTTAGAGAATTCTATGCAATACATTACACAAAGATGTATATCTAACATATGAAAAAAGTATAAATTAACATTGGTGTCACACAAAATCTAGGAATAAGTGAGGAATGAGCAAATAAACTATCTATTTGTTAAATTTTTTCCAAATGAATTCATCCGTTCTAACATGATTAATTAATAAACATTTATATTTTGTAACACCAGTATAAATATACGCAAAAATGTAACGATTACATCAATTTTTTGACAGTATAATATTGAAAAAAAAAAACAAATATGATGATATCACGTTATATTGTTACATTATTGTTTTTTACTTATAAAGACGAATAAGGGTCATAAATAATTATTTTAGGCACCAAACCCACTTCAAATGCTTTGGAAGTGGAAATTCGTCAGACAAATTATTCAGTAATTTTGATTTAAAAAATTCTTTTGGACCAATTTTCATTAATTTTATATGGGACCATCTTATCACTAATATCGTTGTCAATAATTAAACTCGTAGTTAACAGTTTTGCCAACTTTGACAGCATGGTTTTTTTTGGTAAAAAATTACGCATATTGCAGATAAAAAAAAGAAATTATCCTAAGCTTGAAAATATATTATTAACTTTAATAAAAAAAAAACTGTCGTTTTTGATAATGGATCGATCAGAAGCTTCTTTGATGTTGCTTTCTTGACACAAATCTGATCCATTTTTAAAGCATATAATCATTTGTGAATAGAAATGAATTCAATTTTACAATTGCAATCGTTCAGTGCAGTGGTTCGATGAAAAGAATCTCTAAAAAGTACCTCAAAGCGAAAGATACATTAGAAAAACTTGATAGTCAGATTTTATTTGACTAGTACAGATGTGGTTCATTACGACCTCATAGAACCAAGCTCATGAATTATAGCAGAAATATACTGTTAGTAACAAGACATAATGATGCAAGAACCTCATAAAACAGTCTAAATTGAACAACAGATCGAAGTCTGACTTACTGCAAGATAACGCCAGACCACACACTGCGCAAGTAATGGTGGTAAAAGGATAGGAATTAGATTTGAAACTTCCTCCATATTCGCTAGATCTAGCTCCCACATACCTCCATTTATTTCGTAATTTGGACTTATTTCTTGATAGAAAAAAAAAATAATTGCGAAAATGCTGTAAGATAGTATGTTTCGATACTAGGTTTCTATAACATCTGACTGAACAATCTGTTGCTTATATGGAATTAATGTTCAACACATTAATTCCATATAAGCAACAGGCTGTTCAGTTTGGTCTGGCTTTAAACAAAAGAAACGATTTTACTCACCAAAGTATGCACTTTGCTGAGTTAAATCGTTTCTTGTGTTTGTAATTATCAGCAAACTTTGCCGATCTTTCTAAAAATATTATATTTGAAGACCTGATGTGTCCTATAAAATCGGTTGATAAATTGCGGAGAAATCAGCAAACATTAAAACAAAAAAAAATTATACAGCCGAACGGAAATCCTATGCCTTTTTTGAAATCTGTTGTCTGTTGTCTTAAAATGTAAAACACTTTGCTCCATTTTCAGGCTTTGACTTTAATATAATATGAAATTTGATGACTTGTTGGCGTAGTCGCTAAGATACTAGGTGCGGCGTTGTAGGTCTTGGATTCGATTCGCACCCATAGAAAATATTTGTATTTTTTACAATGAGCATATTCAACATAAATTCACTAAAAACAAGTCATTTATATGATGCATGGGAGAAATCGCAAGATGCCATCGGCGTTTTCTGTGACCTGTCAAATGCATTTAACAGCGTAGAACACAATTCCTTTCTTCTTAAGCTCCATCATTATGGGATTCATGGAATAGCTCTTGACCTTAAGTAAAAGTACTTATAAATGATACAAGTTCTTCTGGATCTCCCTTGAAAATGGATGTCCCATAGGGTTCTGTTCTGGGTCCATTTCTGTTTCTAGTTCATATTAGCGATCTACCTTTTAAAGCAAAAGAGTTGTGTAATATTGTACTATTTACTGGTGACACTTCTGTGATTTTTAAAATAGATAGAAACGTGATAATTTATTACTAAGTTAACTTAAAGTAGCAACTGCTGAGTTTCTCGCCCGCTGTTCTCAGCAGATTTTCCCCTACGAACTGGCGGTAGCTTCAATGCGAACATTAATATAAAATGTAAAACTGTAATACCAATGTAAAATTTTGACTGTCTATGTGAATACAGGTATTTTGAATTTCAAGTTCAATTTAATAATTCAGATTTATCAGTTCAGACTATTTTCCACGTAAAAGTACCGAACTAAAACAAACTAACGTGGATTCGAAATATATAAGGAAATCAATGAAAGGTGTTCGAAAACAGAAACTTATATTATTTTATCTCAAATATTTTAAGATATAATTTCCCTATATCTGCATTAAAAATTGCAGTACCAACTGCAACGTTTAACGCAAAAAACTTTATAAAATATCTTTTTATTTAAAAATCTTTTTAGAAATGATTACCAAAAATTTTGAATTTGGTGATCTTTGAGAACTTGCATAAACTGTTACTGAGACTCTTACTTATTTTAATGAGGTAAGTTGTTTTCTACTTTTATATTAAATAATTTTTACATTAATGTCATATCTTTGAGAAATAGTATGTTATTTTAAGTCATCACCTAATAATGTGTTAAATTAATATATTGTTGGTAATATAAGTAATGTCGGTCATCATGAATTTCATTAGTCAGCAACACTTCCGTACCGCACCAAAACGCCACATTTTAATTTAAATTACGTCAGTATATTGTCTAAGAGTGGTATTTGTACGTGTACCATATTTTGAAAAGCCGCAAACTGAAATACGAATCCTAAATTATACGCTTAAACTTTGTTCTGTTATTTAATATATTTCGTATATTTGTCAAATGCAAATTCTTTAAGATCTATTCCGATACATAGGGTTTGTTAAGATTCGGCATTTTTTTGTCAATTTAGATGAGTTTGACCGCTAAAACGAGATATTGATATATTAAATTGTTTTAATTCTCTAAAACCATTTCTGCATTTGTCGTACAAAAACAAAGATACTGATTTATTTAAGTGAGTTTGCTATATAACTTAAAATATTATTTCTGTAAATTACCTTTTTCCGCAAATGATCCTTTTAATTATTTTATTTTTCTTGTCCTTTATGTATTATTCTTAATTAAAATCTAAAACAAAGTCCGAAGGATCCAAAATTTTTTTTATTATAAAAAAGAAGTTACTTCTATAAATAAGTGGAATACACTAAGAAATAAGCCATATTGTAGGTTTTAGTAACATACTGTACAACTCTGCTATTTGGGTATGTAATATCTGCCAAGTATCAATGTTTGTTCTGATTACCACCGTTTATGTAACATCGTCATTACCTTTGTCTTATTATTGTGCTATTTTACATTTTTTAAAAGAAACATTTATAAATACAAGGATTTAATTAAAGATTTTGAAAAAGAGATTCTAAATATTAGCGAGCAATTTACTTATAATATCGGCTATTTCCTGAAAAGTGCCGTCAGAACCAGTTAATCCGCCTCGGCGATTATCACAAATAGACAAGACGATACATTTTAAAACTAATTACTTTTTTATAGTACCATATTATGAGCATTTACTAGAAACTTCTTGTTTTGGAAATACAAGTAGACTCTTTATTTTTATAAATATGTTTGATAGATATCCAAACTTAAATTGACCGAATAAATATAAATTGTCCATAACTTCTTTTACTTAATGATATTTTACATGCATTTGTTGTATTTTAATTTATTAGAGACAAACAGTAACTAAGGATAACATACAACTGTGAAAAGATCTACGTGATGCTCTACCAGCTAAAGTGGTAGAGCATAACATTTTTCACAGCTTTTGCTGCTTTTCTATGGCCGCGCTCGCCCGGGGAATTACCATCGTCCTTTATAAAGTCGGCATAAAATAAAGTATGCATGACTTTTGGGGATACCTGATGGCCATGCCTATCTTCACCTTTTTCCAGTCCTGTCCCCTCCAAATCCTTAATTCCAACCCCGTCCTATCCAATCAACCTTCTTTTTCATTTTCTATTTAATTTCCCAGTTTAACAACGCACTCGCAATTCTCCAGATGTTCCGTGCGTCTATGCTTACCGTCAGGCAAACCATCTGCTCGTTTGTCTTCCTTTCCATAAAAAATATGGTACACAAAAATATTTTCAATTGTTTCCTTTATTAATCCTACTATGAATATATTTAGTATTATAGTTGCACTAGTCTTTGGGGTACGCTTTGAGTGAACGGGATTGGAGAAAGAAAAAACAAGTCGATCTTCGCAGACACATTTACTGCAATTATATTGTAAAAAAAAAAGTACGATGAGCAGGGGCAGGTTACGTATGTATATGCATATATTAGCAAGTTTGAACTAAACATTCCGCCCTCCAAACAAACACAGTTCTTAACTAAGAACTACAATGGAACGTATTTAGTAAATTAAATAAGTGTTGTAGTTAAATTGGCATAAAAGGCATCTGTAACTTGAAATTATTAACGTACTTACTCTCCATTAGGTAACAAAAAAGATGGAAAATTTACTTACTCTTTAACAATAAAAAATCACTATTAAATGAACTTAAAGGTAATAGGATTGCATATAAGTAAAAGTACTATGATTATTAAGAAATGAATCAAACTACAACAGGAAAAATATCGATCTTCTTTAAATGTCGCATATTTCTGAATCATGAACGTTATACATATTATGCAATATTAGATCAACATTGACAAAAACCGTTATTATTACATTATGTAACTATTTTGAATAGAAAAATCGCTACCCAACTGAAGTAATACAGTGGACTGTATAAATAGTAGATCGAATTAATACAAACAGTTAGCAACAGCGCTCAATATATAATTGATAACTTAAAATAAAATGAGTTTAAGTAAACATGA